>JAEIIU010055804.1:0-23386 GCA_018874675.1 Drosophila baimaii
GAAAAAAGTCGCTTAAGCGACTTTTGGCCGCTTAAGCTGTTGCGCCCCCAATGTAAACACAGTATTAAAATAATGTATAGCAGGTATTCCCCCCATTATTACCGTTAATAACTTGTTTGAAAATTAAACGAAAAGGTTTAGGATGCATAAATTTGAGATACTTGAAACCTAATTGCTATTAATGTACCTAGCGGGGGTCAAATTTGAGTGCAGCCTTAAGGGAATTTACTTTAAGTTGTTTAAGGAAGATTTTCATTATGTTTAGGGCATTACATATTTTATGTTATGACATAGGTTGGAGGCCAGCGGAATGATTATGTTTGATTATTTGGGGAGTGGGGGTCTAGGACAATGATGACGTAATCATTTTATATCAACATATATTTAATACAATTTTTTAAGCAAAGGGAGTGCTCCTTCAATAATTATTCTTCATTATACATATAAGGTATGGGGATTAAAAATAATTACGTAATATAGTTAAAACCTCAATAGTTAATACCTATAAGTTAAGCGCTTTTATATCCAGTTACTACCATTCGGCTTTTACTACATAAAGAAGGGCTCGTGAGATTTGTCAAAATGTATTATTTCCGTTGGAAGTAAGCATTCTCCATTACATTTTCATTCCTTGACCAGACCTAATCTCTAAATTCACTGTGGCTTAGGTACTTTAATGGCCTCCGGAGAACTTTACGATATATAATTTAAATTATCTCCCACAGTCTATTTCACTATCCATCGCTATGTCGCTGAAGTACGTCTCCGCCATATTGGCAAATTTCTTTGGCTCAGGAATACGACGCACTGCGAAGATCTTTGGCTATTTTGGTGGCATATCACTGCGACGGTACTAAGTCCTCGATCCAGACTACAGTTTGAATTTCCCCAAGGACTGCAGACAAGCCAGATTGAGGTCTATGCGTTGAGACTATAAAAGTTCAAATTAAATGCATTAATTAAACACATAAAAGAAACAATTATAAATAAAATCAGTACATGAAAACTATTCTAAAGTCTGAATAACTTTGAAGGATATTTAGTACTTCTTTGATTAAAGAGGCGGAAAGTCATAAACTATGTTGGATCTCTAGGATATCATAAATGATATTTACATACGTTCAAACACTTTTTTTTATGGATTTTAAGATCCTAGTAATTTCTGTATCGCCACAGATAAAATCGCATATATGTAAGTATGTATTAATGTAGATGTGTGTATATTTCTTATTTCTAACTGGATTTCAATGTTTACGCGAAGCTTTTATTGGTAAAGAAAAAATATTTCTTAAGTAGGCACTGAAATTCATTTCAGCTCATTTAATTTAACTGTTCCCTCTACTTATACATTTCCATTTGTGTATAAAAATTCGTTGTGTCAACACCTTGTAAGACTAGTTTTTGTTCCAGAATTCTCTGTATTATTTTGTTTCTTGTAAGATCCTATTTCTGTTATTAAGTTCAATGTAAGTTTAGCTCAAAAACAAAAATTGATATTATCTAACCACCAATTCTTGAAGCTTGCAGAATACTCTAGGCCCCATAGGCAAAAATAAAACAAAACTTAAGCAGTAAGCTAAGCGCCCGTTGTGGTATTTCAATTATAAAATTGCTTACTTTATCCAGATCATGTGCTGCGGACCCTGTGGACCTCGTTGCTGCGACCCCTGCTGCGGAAGATACAAATGTTGTGTTGAAATGTGCTGCGTGCCCTGTACTCCAGCCTATATTCAATGCACTTTTATGCCTTGCGGTCCCAGAGGTTGCTGCTGAGACATGGACAGACGCTGCTAAATGGGAATCAATGATTTTACACTCAATCTGCAACAAAATAGTACTGTAATTCTGGAGAAAACTAAACTACAAAATAAAACAGCGAGTTCACAAAAACTTTCCTACGTGATTAATGGAATATTTGTTATTTAAAATTCATTTTAAAACGAAACAACACGGGACTCAGGTTTTATTAATTTTTTACAAAGGGTTTTTTATAATACTTTTTAGAGACTCTCGATCACAGCTAAAAATAGACTTGGGAATTTTTAAGCTTAAATCAATAACGTTTCGGATTACTTTACGATTTTAATACCAAATCCGGGTTAATTAAAAATTTTAACCCGAAACGTGCTTAAAAATTAAAAAAAAAAATACAATATTTTTTAAGTTATCGTCGATCTCCAACGGCGCTAAAAAAAAAAGGTCCTTCACTGCTGCAGTGATTCCGGCCTTCTCCGTGGATGAAATCAAAAAAGAAAAAATTCTCGTTGAACTAGATAATATTGTCTATACAATAGACTACGATAAAAAAAAATATCAAAAATTGACAAAATGGCGGCGTTTTAAAAAAAAAATCAAATTTTACCCAAAATTTTGGTCGTTTTTGGCCTGCCAAAATTCGATTTTTAATCAGATCAAAAAATCGATAGTCTATTGTACGGAGAACTATATATAGAACAAGTACAACAAATTTGATAGTGATCGGATCATACGTTTTTGAGTAATCACTGCGGAAAATTCGGAAAATGCTGTTTCGAGAAAAACGCGTTTAAAGATTAGCTCTCTCTCTCTATAGCTACCAAGCGGCTGCTCTTTAAAATGTTATAACTCAAAAACTATTTGAGATATCGATGAAATTTTAATATGTTATTTTAAAAGGTGTAATCTACCGAAATATTAAAAAAAAAAAAAATATTTTTCGAAATTTCACACTAGTTGTGCCCCTTAAGACGGTTGTTTTTCAAAAGCAAAACTAATAGCTTTTAGATGCACCTAAAACATTTTCATTTACTATTATCTATAACAAATATGTTCTGGCCTAAGTTGGCCTTGCTTTTAATTTCGAGGATGTATTTGAGCTCGTACTATTTTATGATCAGTTTGTGTCTAAGCCTTGTCCAGTTCAGTTGGGTGTGTTTGTTTTTGCTTCTCTGTCTACAAAATATTTGAGGTGAGTTTAATAATTTAGTGAAATGATTAAAACATTTTCGGTATAAATGCTGATCTAGTAGGGATTTACTTAATTTACTTTATTACCTTACAAACTTTTTTTACTAGAGTAAAGTAAGAATCCTTTGTCCTTCCAGCCACCATGTGTTGCCCAAGCCGCTATTATCGCTCCTCGCCTTGTGTCCAGTGCTGCCTAATTGACTGCAGCTACTGCTGTCCTACATCGCAGTGCGGAGGTCCTTGCTGCGTTACCACCTTTCCGCCCAGCAGCGGCTGTGGCTGTCAGGGTCCTTGCTAGGCAAATTCGAGTCATCTCGGTGGATTGAAAGGTCGTCAGCAACAAACCACCTTGCTGGACGGAAATCCAAAATTATTTCCATCTAGTAATCCCCGAAATCCAACCTGTCAACAACTTTCGGGCTGCCAAATGACGACTGGGAAAATCATCAGTCGGGCTCCGAGTCTTGTCGTGAACACAACTAAATAAATAAAAGAATTTCCAATAACAGCTTTTGGAAATAAAAAAGTTGTGGTAAGTAAAGGATTATTATTTAAAAAAATCAATCCTCAACGCTTTATTTAACCAAACCATATCTCATCCGATCCTTCTAGTTCACACTTGATCTCCTTGCCGGACGCCGCCGTCGCAACTTCACCAACTCCAATATGTGCTGCAATCCCGGAGGATGCTGCAACCTGCCCGCGTGCATCCAGTGCACCAACTTTTGCTTTAACTGCTGGACAGGCACTGCATCCGTGCCATGTTGCCGCACCAGCTGCATGCCGGGATGCTGTTGCGGTCCGCGCTGCTGAAGGCTTTCGGGAAAATATCAAATTGCACATGTAAATAAATAAAAAACAAGGCGGCCCAAAAACTCGTGTTATTTGCCATCATGGGGTTACATGCTATTTAAATATTATTTTCAGCGTGACAATTTATTAAATTGAAAAACAAGACGATCTAAATTATTTTAAATCCCGGTAGTTACTTCTCTCAAACAAAAATACCATCCGACGCGTTACCTAGTATTTTTTAAGCCAAGACAAAATACCAAACAACCATTCGATAATAATCTTTCAATATCGATAGTCTTTAGAAATCGAGTGTTTTTTTTAGCAACAACAAACACAGGCAGGACGCTTATCTCAAAAAAAGTAAACAATTTCTGCCCGATGCGATAAGGCAACTGGAAACTATGGCGGAGGACAGCCACTGGCTTAGCTGGTGCCGGCTGTGCGCCAAGGACGATGCCAGGGGTAACGTGAAGGTGCAAATGAGCGACCAAACGGGAGCCTGGGACAACGTCCTGGTAATGGCCATCCGCAAGTACTTCGAAGTGCATGTAAGTATCCGCCGTTGGGTTGGAGGAAGTGCCTGGAGATGATCCGCCAACGCCCTCTCCCTTTCTCCCTCTCTCTCTCAGATGCGGACGGAGGATGAGCTGAGCAGTGTGCTGTGCACGGAGTGCTACACACTGATAAGCGAACTAATCGATTTTGCGGAGCATGTAACCAAGGTGCAGGCTATCTTCGAGGTGTTGCGGCGCACGGAGACGGAGCCGGGCAAGCACCTGGATGTAGCTGCTCTGCGGCATCAGTACGGACTCGGCGAGGACGACTGGACGCATATCATCAAGCCCATGCCGGTGCCGGAAATGGAAATGATTGACGATTCTCCGGATCCGGGCTTAGAGTTGGGTCAACGGAAGCCAGTATTATCGGGGGAATCTCCTGTACAGGAACATGGAACAAAGGAGGAACTCATAATGATAAGAGAGAGGGCGCGAACCAGGGACATCTTGGAAACCGAGCTGCCCAAGCAAGAATTTATTGACATAGATCCCATTTTGCTGGAGAACAATGTACACAGCGGCCATACAAATCAAATGAGCATGGATGACGTGCTGATTGAGCTGCCTACGCAGCACGGAGAATCTCGCATGTACATCGCCTCCGCCTACACGGGTTCCGGTTCCAGCGACGAGGAGGAGGACGTCAAGCCGGAACTACTGACAGATGAACTGGAATTCCTGCCACTCTCAACCAACGAAGTCTCTAGTCAAGTCCGATCGCCTGAGGATGAAGTGGCCGCCGATGAGCGAGGCAAACGCAGGCGCATGAGTTGCGAAAGATGCGGCAAGGTCTACAAGAATTGCGCTTCGTACGAGAAGCACAGGGAACGTGAGTGCCGCCGAATCGAAAAGAGGGTGAGGGTGGACAAGACGGCCTCCGGCTCTAGCACCACCTGCGACCTGTGCAACAAGACCCTCTCCTCCGCCACAGCGCTGCGGATGCACAAGGAGGGCATGCACAACAATGTAAAGCCCTTCATCTGCGACAGCTGCGGCAAGCAGCTGAAGACGATCACGGCTCTAAATGAACACAAGCTGGTGCACACCGATAACCGGCCGTTCGAGTGCAGCATCTGCCAGGCGAGCTTCAAGAACCGGGCTCGACTGAAGGCCCACAACCAAATCCACGCGGAGCCCAGCTTCGTTTGCAACATCTGCGGCAAGAAGCTGCAGACGCGGCGCACCTGGAACATGCACAAGGTTGTGCACAGCGAGGAGCGTCGTCTAAAGTGCGATGTCTGCGGAGCCCTGTTCAAACGCTCGAAGACGCTCAAGACGCACTTGCTCAGCCACACCGGGCTACGGCCGTATGTGTGCAACTATTGTGGCAAGTCCTTTGCATGCAATGCCAACTGTCGATCCCACAAGGTAAAGAAGCATCCTGTGGAAATGCAGCAGGAGGATGGCGCCGGTCTCTTGTCGTCACGTGTAAGTGTGCCCACGCTGGAAGAGCTGCGGGTGATGTGAGTAGTACAGCCTTTTGAAAAACTGCATTCAGTTTCTAATTATTTGTTCCCCCTGCAGGACTAAAAAACTACCAAAATCATCAGAATAGGATAAGCTTAGATTAAAATAAACAAAAAATACTTTTAGAAAAAAAGAAAACTCATTTTATTTTAATTATTTTGAAATGAGTCGTGGGGTTCCTTAAAAATAGTGTCTGTGTGGAGCCTTCGTTCGGTGTTCTGCTGATTACTTCAATTTTTAACTTTAAACAGTGTTTACTAAGATTGTGTTGGACCCAGCGCTGGGTCCAGGCATTTTTGCCAGAGAGAACGCTCTCCTGTAAGTATTCAGCGGCAGCCGACGGTTGTAGGTGTGTACACATATTCTCGCGCATTCTACTTCTGTACCCACACATGCAAGCGCATTCTATTTTTAGATTTTTACGCTCTCAACTTTGTGAGAGCGGAGAGAGCGCGATATTAGCTAGAAACAGAAAAATAGCTTACAAACGGCCATTCAAATGTATGGTCGTCACTCATCTTAGTAGTTCTAGCGTCTTTGAGTGTTCTCATTTCAGGATAGCTCTATAAAGAAAGGGCACTGCAGCATTCTTAATTGTTTTTATTTATGTAAACACAAAGCATTGGCCAATGATTATCTTATAGTCGAACTTCCGTTGTTGTTCTCTTTTTATAAATATTAATGTAGACTTCTTGACTATCCTGAAATATTTTTGGCTTTGTGTTCTACTAACTTTTGAGACAATCCAATATATTTATGTTTGCTGATATCCAAAAAATGTTTTTAAAATATGTCATAATTACCTCATCCAATAATTATTGTAAAATTATACATAATTATTTGTTAAGTTCATTTTTCGCTGGAACTGAATGAAAAACATTTGGTTTATTTAAAAACAAAATAATTTTATTGTGGTTTAATGGAAATAGAAATTCTTACAATACAATTGTTGTTGTTGCTGGTTGTTCTTGGTTGGTTTATTAATAATGTTACACAACATTTTTTAAATGTTAATTAATACCGTATATTAATATAATAATTTCATGTTTTTTTCTTCATTTTTTAATTACTTCGAAAATTGTGGCCCCTAAGCATTAAAAAGACTTTCCTTTGTTGTTAAATACTCAAATTCACGCTGATCTTGTTGATTTTTGCATTGGAGTTATTGAGTAGAAATTCATGTAGGTGTTCTAGAACTCTTGACTCGATCAAATTGCAGCTTTTAACGAATTATCATGCATTTTTTACGTTTTTCCACATGTATAAAAATATTTATATATAATTTAATGTAAGTTATTTTTTGTTTTCCCTTACACATTACATTAATGAGTTGTTTTTTTTTATCTTGTTTGCCTTACTTTTTTGTAATATATATATATATATATAAAATGCGCATACAGTTGGAATCTTAGATTATAATAATAGTTAATGAGTTAATAACGTTCACATTCAATTACATCGTATTCGATTTAGTTACGATTAAGTTTATATTTTAATTTGAGTTTTCTTTGCTTGCTCTTCTTGACCAAAAACAAAAAACACTTTGAATTGAAAATATAAAATATTCAAGTTAAATGCCTTTTCTCGTCTATTACATTTAATTGTGCTTGATTCCTGGGTAGGATTGGTTGATTGCGTGAATGACTGACTGAATGAGTGACTGACTGACTGACTGACTGACAGACTGACTGAGTGAGTATTATGCAGGGTGTCTGAGGAGGAGCTGAGCTGAGCTATCCTGGCAGTAAGTTTTGAGTCAGTTACAAACTTGAACCAAATATTGTAGATGTTCAGTGTCAGTTTCAGTGTGTGTGAGTGTTGTGGTTAAATCTTTGTATGCATATTAGAAACAGTATACAGCATATAGTATGCATTTGGTGGGCGTGTATATATGTTATTTTATTTCTTACGTTTTTCCTCTTTTCATTTTTCATTTCAACACAAAAAGTTAACAATTTCCCCGGTTCGAAACAGCTGAGAATGCCTGACAAAGTCTACATGTATTATTTTTGTATTTATTTTTATATATTTGTGTAAAGACTAAAAATGGCAACCCTCAATGATATACATGATTTGCTTGTCAGTCCATATTTTCCACATTTCCCCCCTTATCATCCGTTGCTTTAACATTTTCGTTTTTCGTTTGTAAGTACTTCTTCTTAACTGTAAAACAAAATTTGAGCGAAATATACGAGTTGTTGTAACCGAACGTATGGCTTGGTATGTAAACAATTAACCATAATAGTCAAAACATAATATTTTAGCAGATATTAAATGTTCCCCTCCATACGCTGTATGAGGGAAGTCATTTAAGCAGAACCCTGTATACACTTGTTTTAGTTTATTTAAAATTCAAACTGCGGGAGACCTTAAAATCAATCCTTTGACAGAAACTATATGTAAATCGTTAGCTAAAACATAAATATATATATGTGTATATAAAGAAAACTTAATTATAACGACATTTAACATTAGATTGGTGTTCTCTTTCGGTTTAGTTCATGTTTGTTTTATGTTTTTCGCTTTGTTTAATATTAATTATTATAAAAATACATATATGTATGCATGATGACTAGATGATGATTCCATGATTCGGCTTAGTTGCACTATATAGCTTTATAAATATCTAAAATCTAGATGCGAATGCGTGATTATGAGTAAGATGAGCTAACATTTATGCATATTTCCAAATGATTTAGCAACATTTCTTGTTTGTTTATGTGCGGTTCGACCGTAGAGACTCATTTACACTAATTGCAAATATATTCATATTTATGTTTCATTTTTTTGAGTCCCAAAATTGATTTAAAATAATTGCGTAACGTAAACTTGTTTCCCATTTCCATATCCATATACAGATAAGTGAATGGCGATCCTTATTTAATTAATTACCACTTATTTTCTCCAACAACAAATTCAACACAATTAACACAATGAAATGGGGAATGTTTTGTTATTAATTAATAATAATATTTGTATGGTTTTTCAAATGAAATGTTGCTGTATTCTGTCTGCCAAGTAGCTCTTGTTGTCATTGCTGCTGCTGATGTGTAATTTGTGCAATACTGTAAGAGATAAAAATAAAAATTAAATAAATTAAAACAAAGGGAATTTATAATTTGGAAAGGAATAAATATTTGAGCCCTACTACTAGTGTCATTTTTCTAGGCCAAAATAACGTTTTCTTGATAAGTTGATAACAAAACGAAGCCAAATTTGATAAATAAAGAGATTTGTTTAAACAAAAAAATTATAAGAAATATGCAAATATTAATAAATTTCTTATTTAGTTATTGCATTATACATTGCCCATTTGGTTCTCATTTATAGTTACCTTAACTTTTTTTCTTAAAATGTTTGACTTAGGTAATTTTTTTTTCGTTTTTTATGTGCTTTTGCTGTATTTTTAGTATTATTTTTTAATATGTTGCTTTGCTTCAAAAATTACAAAAATGCTCGGGATATGAATTGTGTATGTATTTTCTTTTTTTTTTTTTGTAATTTTTTCTTTTTTTCTCATATTAGGTAATCTTCAATAGGAAGAATAAGCAGCTAACAACAAACATTTAATTAATATGCCTTATAGTTTGTATACGCACTTTAATTATAGATTAAATTTACGGATGTATATAAATATTATATTTTGCACCTAGAAAAGTTAGCGAAAATATTCATTATATTCTGGTTCTTGCTTTCTTTCTTGTGTTTTGTTTGTCTTGCGCCTTTAGAGTTTATATCATTTTAGTCAATTAAAGAGTGAAAAATCAGTTGTTCAGCCTAAAAATCAGTTAGTTAGGTTTTAATTTCTCAGTTTAAACAAGTGCAGAGATAAAAGCGGAAACGGAAAAATCTTTTCAGAAAAATTCCCTAAACGAGTCTCATATTCATTTTATTTCACAAGAGTTTTATGTTTGTTTTTTTAAGTTTCACGTTTACGTTTTCGAAGCAGTCTAAGATTTTGTTGTTTTTGAGTGTTAAAAAACTGTTGAGTTCACTACTAATTTGTTGTTTTTTTTTCGTTTTGTTTTTTCTTGCTTTAAACACACACATAAATATATATTCATATATATACTCGTAGATATATATAAGTATTAGCAGAAGTATAGCCTAACGTGTAAAATGTATTACAGATGGAGAGGTCCAGGACTTTATCCGGGGCTTCAACTTCAACTTGTTTCGTTTTATATAATAGTAGCAACATTATAAATATAAATATTCATATATATATATGTATGTATATGTGTATAATTTGTTGTGTAAATCTTTTTTTCAATTCGTGTATAAAATCAGTCATAGTCATTAATTATTTTGTTTGGTATTTATCATTTATATTTATTTTTATGTTAGTTGTGTTTTGTTTTTTTTTGTTTTTTTTTTTGTTGGATTGCTACTTGAATATTCGGTGAAGTTCCTATAACCAAAGCGGCATGTAAATGTCTACAGAAATGAATTGATCTGGTTCTTGTTCCTCAATTTCTAATCTAGATAGTAATCATATATCGATTCCTTACTCCTAATGAGAAATAAGGAAAACCAAGGGGGGGAGGGAATGAAAACGAAATCGTTTAACGCTAATTCCTAGTTAGGTTACATACCAATTACATACATCCAAACAGACACTACTCAAGCATGCATATTAAATATATATCTGTGTGTATATTCCTCTCGTGTGTTATTCCCTTAAAACATGTGTGTTTGAAGTAAGCACTACCAAGAATTAAAATCCTACTTATTGAAAGCCACAAGCGCAACCCGATTTCGATCAGAGAGATCGCCTTGCACTAGATGCTAACCGAAACATTGACGAGACGCACACACACTCAGTTGTTGAGATTATTCAATTAGATGCATATATCTATATGTTATGTTCATAATAATTTAGTGGTTCAAGCATTTCATTCGGAGCTTTCCTTCTTTACTGCGTAATTTCTAATAATACTTAAAAACACTTCTACGAAGCCAGTTTGAATTTTCATTTACTTTTTGGATTTGGTATTGGTTTTGGTTTTGGTTTTGGTTTCGGTTTGCCTTCATATTAGTTCGCTGCCCTTTCGCCTTATCGGATATATAGAATTCAAACTGCTGCCAATCTCTACTAGAACTTGTACAAAATTTAAATTCCATACAAATACGCTTAACAATGCCGCCAAATGACCTTTGATTTATGTTGTTTTTGTGTTCCGTTCCTTAATAACATTTATCAAAAATATAAACTACATTAAAAATGATTTTTAGATATGGCATACAAACACCAAATATGTCTGTATATATACATATATATATATAGATATATATCCTAACATCTAGGTCTGTTCTGTTCTGTAACTTGTGCCTGACAGTCTCTTAACCAACCCCAAAAAGAGAGAGAAGCCAGTCCGTAGATGGACTGGCCTCGATTCGATTTCGCTTCGATTCCGTTCAACATTCATAGAGAGCTCCTAACAATCATAAAAAATAATAGTCGCAATAATATATATATGGATAATATGTGTGGATGTATATATGTGGTGTTTCCCAACACTAGCATGCATTGCCATTTATTATACAACACTTACACTTAACATTACTCAAAATATGACTCCTAAATGATTCTGTTTTTTACCATTTACCTTCTCATTACCTTGCGCCTATCTTCATCTGGTGGTTTTTACTTTTGAATTTTCTTTTCCTTTTCCTTCCGATTTTTCCCCTCTCCGTTTTGGCTTCCTTTTTTCGGGTAAAACTAGACTTTGCCCAAAAAAATAAATCACAAATGGCGACACACGCGAAATGCCCAACTACATATACTATATCGGCAATGTTAACATACATAAATCGGTTCATATACATATATATAGAGCAAGATATCATCAGAGGGCCTTGACGCTTGTCTGGTTATATAGAGGATTAGAGCACAGTTAATTGGCGGTATAAATCGTTTACATATCGATCTGAAATATCGGAAATAAAACTGCTAATATATGTAGTACGCTTTGATAGCTCCCACTGTGCTATAGTTGCACAATGCATCTTATATAAATATTTTATATAATTCCTTTCCTCTGGGGTTGTGTGTGTGCCAAAGAGAATACTTTCCTTTGGTTGTTTTATTTTCTTAATTTCTTCTTTTTTTTTGCTCTATATTCGAGAGTTTTTAAATATACAGAAATATATATTTAAAAAAATTGTTGTCGGTTTTCCTTATTTTCTTGTTTTCTTTTCTTTTTGCACAGTCTATTAGATTCTCAATTCATCAATTTGTTTATCAACATACATTCACATATATATTTATATCCATATAAAGATTAAATAGTTTACCACTAGTACAATGGGGGCGTCAGAGACAAAGGGATAGAGAGAGAGAGGGGCAGGGCACGAGGGCAGGAAGAAGGGGCTACGGAAGCAGGACAGTCGGCATCATGGGGGGTGTTCTTGGGTTAATAAACATCGCATCTGTTCGAACCAATAATACACAAATCTAAAAATGCTAAGAACGGAAAATATAATAAAATCGAACAAATAATAAATAAATTAAACAAAGGTTGGGTTTTTTTTTTATCGGAATATGTATAAAAATCTTTAATTGTTTCTCAGTTTCTCAGTTTGTGGCATTTGTTGGGTGTTGTGTGTGTTTTTCGTGTAGGGTTTTACAACAGTTCTGTATTCTGTATTCAGTTTTAGAGCAGAGATTGCCGCCGGGCTATTGTTAATGCATATATAGTTTATTTTATTTCTTGTGTCCCACTTTTCGTGTTTGTAGTTTGCAGTTTGTTTGTTGTATAACATTTAAAAACGTAATAATAAAGATATAATAATAGTTGATAAACATAAAAACAAATTTATGCAAGCACAAAATACAAATAAAAGTCCTTGTCAGAAACGCGGCTTGTGCAAGCTAAAATGCTAATAATAAATATATAATTAAATAGTATGCATTAGGCCATAATAAATACCATCAATTAGCAGTTTCATTTATGTTTTAGGTTTTTTTCTCGTTTCAACAATTTATATAAAAAATTTTCAACAGTTTTTGTTTTTTTTTTATGTTTTGTAATTATTTTGTTTTTTTGGTTGTCAAGTAAAGAGTTTTTGTGTTTCTCTCATACAGAAAACGTACAATACTTTTGTGTTTTTTTTTTGTTTTGTTTTGTTTTAACCCATTCGTCGTTATTACAGCTACCATTATACATCGATACATATATATCAGCTTCAAAATACAATAATAATAAGTCAAATTCAAGTCAATGAAGGTTTACAACAAGAAAGAACTACAAAATATATTCTCGTATATTTAATAATCTCACTTAAGTAAATACACACAAAAAATAATTATATTATAGTACATAATGAAATAATAATAATCAAAGTTTAAACCAAATCAAGTTACACAAAGCAAAGCGTTTTTTCAAAACAAACAAAGAAGAAACTATGCTAGTTAAATACTACGTTTTTAATACAATATTTTTTTGTTGTAAAATTATATTCAAGAATTCTAATACCTGCTTATGCGTGGGTGTTGTTAATGAGAGGTGGAGGGGACATGGGTTGGGGTCGCGTTTCAAGCTCAAAACTAACGAAAAATAGTGATTATTACTTTAAAAAATTACAAAATAAACATTTTTTAAATGCTGTTCCTGTTAATGTTGCGTTTGTAGTCTCAAAAAGTTGTTTATTACCTTTGCCTTAAATAGTAAACACTAAATATTCCCTTTAGATATTTAACTTCTCTTCTTCCCGCCTTCAACTAACGTTTAGGTTTAACTTAAAGAACACTTTCGTTTGGGTTTGCAATCGTTTTTGAGGCTTGGCAAACGTAAATGCTTTTATAATTTGAATTATTGCAAGCAACAACAAAGTCTAGCTAAATCCAGTGCCACTGTGTGTGGCCCTTTTCCATAATTAATAATTAATATTAATATTCAAAGAAGAACCAAGAGAGACATAAAAAACAAAACAATGAAGCGCGAATGGTCGTCTTGGCTTGGCTTGGCATGGTCTTACTTCATTCTTTATAACTATTAAATTATTTTGAGATTTTCGCTTTACTTGCTTAAGTGTTTACCATAGTTTAATATTTATATGTATATATATATAAATACATATATATGCGCATGTATAGAGACATAGACATATTTAGTTGTATAATTATAATAGTTATAAATGTTTTAAGTCTTCTGCACTGATTGCCAACTTTCAGTTAAGTGTTATATTTTGTTTAATTCTTAATTTGATTTAAATATGCACACACGCTCACACGTTCGCTAATCGATTAAACTTAAAAAACAGTCGCATGTGTTGGTGTGTGCATATAACTATATAGATCTTCGTCTTCCCTTCTTGTTCACTTAAATTCCATGCCATTCATTTTAATATTTATTTAAATTCCCGTTGACAACAAAGAATTTGTTCCTGTTGTCGAGTTTCAATTAGAAAATAAAGTTAGAAAAAAAAAATGCCTAAACATAAAAATAGCTTTAACAATTACGAACAAAATTTGTTAATTCTTTTTTAAACTATTTTCAGTGCGTTTTGTAGTTGTTGTATAATTAAGAAACGGCAAATGTGTGGTTTTGTCTGCATTGTTTTTTGTTTTTAATAAAATTCTTTCTTATTTGTTGTTTGTGTGTGGGTGTGTTGGTGTGTTGTTGTACAATAATAGTATAAAACAATAAAAAACATAAAAACTAAGCGAGTATAAAAATTTGTGAATTATTTGTGTGTGTGTCGCGGTTCGGTTCGGTTTTGATTTCGTATAAAAGTAGCAAACATGTCTTAGAGGATATAATTAATTAATTAGTGTCTACAATATAAATAATCAGTAATCAATAGGTTCTTGTATAATCAAAAATAATTTATAAACGTAAAAAACAGCTATAATAATAATAATATATATATAGTATATGTATGTATCAAAATGTGTTTATGCAATCAAAAAATAATAATAACAAACAATTTGCGCAATCATATATAAGGTATTACTAAGAATTACAATCAATTATTACTTATTTAATGCTCGTTACGCGGCTTGTTCCTCATTTTTGGGGGATTTGTTGTTTAAGCGGTTGATTTGTTAATTGTTAAATTTAGATTATATTAATTTTACTCTCATCTTTTTCCTTTTTTTTGTGTTTTTTTCCTGTTTTCTGTGGTTTTAAGTTTTAGTTTTTTTCGCAGTTTTTGCAACGAAGTTAAAAAGTGGAGGGATTTCTTCTTCTTTTATTATTATTATTATTATTATTATTATTCTTGTAAAGGTAAAGTGTCATTTTTGTGTTTTTCTTTCAAAACGAATGAGGAAGAGAGAGAGAGACTTGCACGCGAATTTATGGAGATGTGGGTGGGGGACAGACAAGAGGTGCTCAGCTTTGAGAACATGAAAATTCACACAGAGATATCTATATATATATATTTATCGTAAACAAATACACACAAAAATATAAAAACTAAGCTTAAAACAGCGTAAATATACATATATATATATATAAAAAATCAAAACAAAATTCAACAATAATTTAAAAAGATAATTAATAAAAAGCATTCCAACAGTGTGCGTGTGTGTAAGTCGTAGGGCTATGAGAGACGACGACGACAGTTTCAGAGGAGAATATAGGGCAATATATATGTAGATTTCGATTTTCGATTTTCGGTTTCCATTTCCTCTTTTCTCACTTTTCGATTCATTTTAAGCTTTAGATTTAGATTTAAGAATTAGAGCTGGGGGGGAGACCGCGCAAGTCAGACTATTGAGAGAACTAGGCTTAGAGCAGAGAGCTGAGGGAGCCGGACACCACACCTGACAGGATGGTCCTCTTCCCCGGTTCCGGACTCCCAGCCTTGGAGTGTGTGTGTTGTGTGTGTCTGTGTGTGTGTGTGTTTACATACCCACTGGCGCCAGCTGGACATAGCGATAGATGTAGAGCCGGTAATCTTTGCTGGCCAGCACCACACTGCCATCGTCCATTAACGCCACATCGAAGCATTGGGCATGCTTGACCTTCGACTCGAGCGCCGAGATCAGCTGCCCGTCCTGCGTGAAGATCGTCAAATTGAAGTTGTTGTGGTTATCCGCTATCAGGATCTCGCCGTTCGAATTGATTCCGACTCCGATGGGGTAGTTGGTGATGCCCTCGCCGCCAATTTGCCGAAGGTATTGGCCCTCGTAGTTGAAGACCTTGACGCAATGGGCCCGGTTGTCGCTAATGAAGATCTCCTGCTTGTCGTTGACGACCACACCGTTGGGGAACTCCAGGTGCTTGGAGCAGCCAAACTTGTGCAGCACATTGCCATTCTGGTCGAAGATGATCACGCGCATCACCTTGCATTCCACCACAATGATGCGTCCCTTGTTATCCACCGTCACGCCACGCGGATGCTGCAGTATTGTGGCTCCGAACTTCCTCACAAACTGGCCGTATTGGTTGTAGATCTGGATCTGGTGGGTCGGCGAGCGTTCGGTGACGATAATGTCCCCGGAATTGCGCACGACGGCCACTCGGTTGGGGTACAGCAGCTGGGAATCACGCTTGCCGCACTCACCGAACTGGAACTTGAAGCGTCCCTCCTTGTCAAAGATCTGGATGCGATGGTTGTTCGTGTCCGCCACAATGATGTCGTTCTGGGCATTGACCGCCACGCCGCTGGGCTCCGTAAACTGTCCCTCCATCACGCCAAATTCCCCAAACTTGCAGTGGTAAATCATCTTCTGGCGCTTGATCTGCGACTTGGGCGGGTAGATGGTGGCCGAGAGCAACTTGTTGGTCAGGTCCAGCAGGGATTCCGAGCTGACAGCACTGCCATTACCACTCACCACACCATTACCGCCGCCTCCAACCGCGGACAGGCTGGCAAAGGCATCGGCCACGGACGAGCTGCCTGCTCCTCCGCCATTGGTGACTGACGAAAAGAGATTATCGCTGCCGCCGTTGCTCCACTTCTCGTAGGGATTGTAGTGTGCCACGGCACTGCTGCCGCTGGTTCCATTGCTTCCGCTGTAGCCACCGCCTCCGCGCTTGGGCATAAGCTCGCCAAAGTGCTGCTCCACGGCCAAGGCGTTGCTGCGATCGCGTCCGCTTAAGAGGAGGCTGCCATTGCTGAAGGCTCCGCCACCTGCACCGCCACCAGTCGAGCTACTGCTGTCCAGCAGGCTGCTGCCACTCAATCCCAGGCCGAGGCCATGGAGCGAGGACTGTGCCTGCAACTGCTGATGGTGGTGGGACGACGCCTGGTGATGGCTGTTATGATGGCCGCCGTGATGGTGCGACTGCTGGTGGTGTCCGCCATGGTGGCCACTGCCCGCGCTGCTGGCGCTGCTGTTACTTGCGCTCTGTGTGGGCCTAGCGATGGGCGGCTGCTTGCCGTGACCGTTGCTGGTGAGGCTTAGGCCGGCATGGCCTCCATCCGAGCTGCTGGCCCGAATGTAGCCAAAGGTGTTGCGAACGCCGGCCTGAATCGACTGATAGTTGGACATGAACTCCATTTCGAAGGGCAGCTGCATCTCCTGGATGCCCGTTTGCAGTTGCTGCTCCAGGGACTTGCGCAGGAGCAGGGCCTCCGCCAGCAGCGAAGACGGGGGAGCAGGACTCCTCTCGACCGCCTCGCAGGTGGCCAGGCCCTTGTCGATCAGATCGCGGGAGCGCTGTTGCCACGCACTGTTGCTGTTCACCTTGGCTGAGTACAGAGACTCCAGCTCCTTGAGCAACTCCGTCTTGCGCTCATCCAGCATGGAGGCAAAGAACTGATGCGTCTCGTTCAGCTCGTTGTGCGCCTTCTGATACTGCAGCTTCACCTTGGTGAGATTCTGGTCCGAGTTCCCGGCAATGCCCACAATCTCGCCAATCTTGCCGCGCATATCGGCGAGCAGCGTCTGCAGGGCTGTCTCATTGGCCGAGGTTCCCGCGGTGGAGGTGGGTGGTGTCAGTCCCGGAGACTGCACATTCTCCAGCTCATGGAGCCCGGTGGAGTGCTCCAGAACAATGCACTCCTTGCAGACCAGAATGCAGCAGGTGCGACAGCTAAACTTGAGCAGCTCCTGCTTGTGACGCGGGCAGAAGAGTTGCCTTTGCTGCTGCTGCTGCTGTTGCTGCTGTTGTGGGTGCAGAGAGCCGTAGAGTGAGCTCTCCTCTCGCTGCTGCTCCTGGGAATTGGCCTGGGCGGCGGCTGCTAGCACAATCTTCGAGAGCTGTGACATGGGCTGAGTCGGCAGCAACTGTTGCTGCTGCTGCTGCTGCTGTTGCTGCTGAGAGTCGAGCTGCTGCTGCTGCTGTTGCAGCATCATGGTCAGCGAGCTGGCGTACTTGAACTCATTGGAGGCCGGGTTGTTGCTCGGCGAGCCAACGGTGGTGGCGCTCGCCTCAAAGCCCTTGATCAAGCACACATTGTGGCCGTTGAAGCAGTGCATAAATTCGTGAGCAGTCACACAATTGGCGCACAGATAGCTCTGGCAATCGAAGCACTTGGCAACCGCATCGCTGCACTTGCTCTTGCAGGCCGTGCAGCGTGGCGGCGATCCATTGGCGGATGTGTTGCTGGCTGAGCTGCTGCAACCGTTGCTGGCACTGCTGCTGCTGCTGCTTCCCTTGCCCGCTCCCACGACCAGGCTGCTGATTCCCGAGTTGCTGTTGCCGTTGCCCTGCAGGTTGCTGCCAATGACGCCGGGACCGTTGTTGATTGCGGTTCCATTGTTGGTGCTAATCACACTGCTGCTGGTGCTGCCGCAGCCACTGAGACCGCTGGTCGAGGAGCTGCTGGACGATGATGAGGACGATGACGACGAGGACGAAGATGAGCAGGATGAGGAGCTGGCCGAGGAGCTGGACGAAACCGAGGCCGAGATGGGATGATGGCCATTGATCACCGTCACCTCCGATCGGGACTTGACGCTGCTCCCGCCAGTGTACTCGTCGCTGCAGATTGCCGAATCGCTGGCCGGTGGCGATGAGCCGCTCAGCGTGAGCGGGGAGTCTGATAGGTAGCCGGCGTGTTCGTACGATTCAATCGAGTTCGCCCCGCCCCGCATCGAGTCCAGTGATGGTGTCGGCGAGGACGCCATCTTAGCGCTGTAATTGCCGTCGGTGGCCCCGTTTACCTTTAGGAGTAACAGCTGCAAAGAAAACACGGCGAGCGCAGGGAAGAAATTGAGAAAAATGAATTATTAACGAGTGCTAATGTGTGGAACACGGAAGGAACATTGTACGATGGTCGCTGCTCTTCATTTAAACGTGCGGTCGTTATCCGAGTGCTTACTCCTACAAAGGAGGAGGAGAAAGGAGTTTGGAATGTCTTCATTCATTTATAATACTTTAAAAGCTTAGGTCTGAAGAATGCCAGAATCAAGTCACTTGAAATACGGACTAAAAGAATGTTACAAATTAAGGTTTTTATATTTACAAAACATTTAGTTTTGTATTACAACTTTGCTTTTATTCCCTGCCCTTTTCCCTTGACTGACCCCATGAGTCACCTGAGGTCCTTCCTTGTCTCTCTTTATTTTATCCTCATGACTCAGCCGCCGCATTTGGCATTTCCATGGGCCCCCCCAACAAACTAAAATATATTCCACAAGCAGCCCCTTTTCCTTAGTCACGTCCTGCCCTCTCTTTGTTATCATAATTTGTAGTTAATTGCCTCCATCCACCAGACTGTAATCCTCCAAAGCTTGACAGCTGTGACCCGTCTTTTATTAAACATCCTCGAAGACAGCTAAAAGGTATGTTGTAAGCATGAGGATTCTCCCATCCAAAGGGGATCGAATCAAACTAGGAAACACGCCCCCACGGAATGCTTTTTAACACAATTCCAATTTCTTACGCCACAATGAAGCGGCGAAGCTGTACTCCGGGATGAAAGAACTTTGGCCGCGAGGGGAATCCCCTGCCACTCACACACACACACACACACACACACACACACACACACACCCCTTCCCCCTATATTTCCCCCCTATATCCTGCTTTCAGAGACGGAGACGGACACAAATGCAATAAACGCACGCACAGACAGACGGACAACTTCGCCACTTCACCCAGCCCCTCGTCATAATTTAACTTCCCCCCTTTTGCTTCCTTCGCGGTTCGCTGCCTTGGACAGGCGAAGCAGGAGACGAAGCAGGAGCAGGAGCAGGAAAGTAACAGGAGTTGGGAAGCGAGCCGGGGCAAAGGCCGTAGAAATATGAGGGCAACAGACGGGGAGTTCTACAACAAACCCCTGTCGCAAAAACAAAAAAAGTAAACAAAACGATAAAGGCAACAAACTTAGGTAAGCCGAAGTATATACTTCCTTGCAGTTTTGTTACCGAAGAACTTACTGAACAAAAGAGCGTTGCCAAGGCAGCATTATAATAGAAAACCACAAATCATATGACAGATATTGCAATTTAAAGTTGCTTTGGCTATCAAATCAATGGAATTATCGAAGACTAATTAAAACAAGTTAATATTTAATTTCCTACGTTTAGGCAGCTTTTTAATTTCTATAAAATCTTTGATTACTTGTTGTGTCTCTGCCTGATGTCCCTTGTATATAGTAAGCAATGCCTTATGATCTCAACAAAGCGCACTAATACCCTTCTTCTCTGTAAGGGTATCGAGTACTCAGGAACTTCTACCGAATTCCAGACCAAGCGAAATTTCCGTCAACAAGAAAAATCAACGTAAAAGGCAATTGAAGTGAAAGCATAGAGAGAGAGCCAGCGAGACGAAACGAAATGAAATACAAAATCAACCCCAAAAAATGCGCCCAAGGGGGAGTTTTATATGCGAAAGGGATGTGGCCCTGAGAAGGGAAAAGGGGAATGGGGTCCTGCAACTGTCTAGACTGGATGTACATTTATCATGCACACACACACACACACATCGGCACAATCAGGAAACACAGTGGTCCCTAGGAACTCCTTTCAGGTTTGCCTGATCTTTGTTTCTAAGATCTAAGACCCCAATTTCCCTAATGTTCCAATCAAATATGTTTAGTTTTGTTCATTGTTCATAAAAGAAACAATATTTTAAGTAATTGTGAAAGTAATGCTTACGAAAATCTCTTTCTTTAATTATCTTATGGTTAACACTGCCTTGTACATTCTTGGTTTAAGCTTAATTATCAAAGAGTCTAGACTTTTATAGATATTAAGTAAGTGAGTTGTAATGCAAGTAAACCTGCCTGTAATCATTAAATTAGCCTTAGTTCACTATTAGATTTTAAAGTAAATAGAATGGTGTCTAAAAGAAGGGCTTTTCAAATATTTAAGGGCACAATTGCAATTATATATTGTCTTGAAGTGAAGGCTTTAATTCGTAATAACTTATAATCCAAAGGATATTCAAACTTGATCTCTGAATTTTCCTGTTAACAGCTTACTAATTCCGAATGGTATTAATCGAAATTCATTTTCGCAATATCCATTTAGCAAGCGTTAATCCCTCTGATAAGCTCCAATACATATTTGCCGGCGTGAATCCGAATTTTCAGAAGCGACCACTGTACAATGTGATAAACGGAGATAAGCCAACACTTACCTTTACTTTTTTGTTGTATTTTTGTTGTAGAATTTTCTATATATATATTCCAGTTGGTAACGTCGTTTCCTGGTTGTGGTTGTTGCTTTCTTGTTGCTATAGTTTGTTGCTCTCGCCCTTTCTCTCTCTATCTCTCTCTCTCTCTCGTTATCCACCCGTCTCTGTCTCTTCCTTGAGCGCAGTCTATATGATAAAGTGCGTGGGATGTTGATGGTTGTTGTTGTTCTTGCAGTAACACGTTGAAACAAATTTGTGTAGCATACTTTCAAGAGCTGCCCAGTTAATTGCGTCGCGCGCACAAAAGGCTGCAATGGAAATGGAAGAAGGGAATGTTATTATTGTTTTTGTTATTATTAGAAAGGATAATTAATAGCAAGGCCAGGTAACGTCTGCATGCGTACGTGTTTTCTATATGTCTTGCGTCCTTGCTATAACGGGGAAAAACGCTTCGCTATTTATGTACAATTGCGTGACGTGAATGCGACGTAGCTCCCTGCAAAACTAACTCTGCGCATAATGCAGCGACCCGGGTAAAGCTCACATCTCAGAGCCCAGCAGTGACGTCGGCAGCGACGACGGCAGAGGCGGCGGCAGACGACAGAGAGAGAGCGCCAAAATGTCCTGGGAATTCGCTCTGCTCCACTCACAACAATAAAAGCAACAAGGAGACTCACTAGCTTGCACAAGTGCAACTCCGCTGCTGCTGCTGCTGCTGCTGCTGCTATCTGTCTGTCTGCGGTTTTCCTTCTTTTTTTTCCCCATATTAACTAATAAACTCTAGAGAAAGCACGGTAAAACCCCGCCAGAAAATCTGGGAAAAATCAATACATCCTATTTACATTTGCAAGGAGAGAGCCAGAAACAGTTAGAAACACGGACGGCGAGAGGCCACAAGAGAGAGACCGCGCAAAGAGAGAGCGCCCTTTTTGCCGAACTGTTGAATGCCGGCTGCAAAAGCAACAATATAACTGCACCCCCTCACCACACCACCCCCTCGCTAATGTTTAGCCACCCCTAAAACAATATGGCGGCCACTCACCCACAACAAAACAAATAAAAGCAACAACAACAGAAAAGAATAAGGAAAACCTCCCCAGAAAGAGCAACAAACGGTTTATTTGCGAGCGCTACAGGTTGCGTGAGAGACAGAGAGGCACACAAGAGAGAGCACCACAAGCAGGAAGCGATAACCGATAACTTTGGCCTGCGCATGTTTTTTCCCCAATTTGGGCAACGACCGCAGCCAAAAGCAATAAAAACAAAACGATGTGCTCTCCCACACACACACACATACGTCCCGTCTCTGTCTCCTCGCTCTATCTCTGTTCTATGTTGCCGCGGAACTTTCGAGAAGAAGCAGAAGCTATGCTAGAAATGACGTTGCAGCTCATCAACATAACTGCATAGCGAAAAATTTCTGTATACCGGCAGACACGACAGTCGGAAAGAGATAGAGTCGAAGCCAGAAGAGCGAGGAGATGCGGAAAATGGCCAGACGACACACACACACACAATACAGAGATTTACACATGTAAAGTAGCGGTAATTTTCGTTTCCTTTTGCCAACTGTTGCGAATCGAGGGGGATGACAGCAAAAGTAGGAATATGATGAAGAAGAAGCATTGCGGAGATCTTCAAAAGGTATTGATCACTCACTCACTCACTTTAGCACTTTCCGCTCACACCTGACACTCGCATACATTCACACACAAGCATAACAAAGTAGAGACGAAGAAACTGACTCATAAACAAACCACCGGTAATTTCGACAAATTAGTTAATAAACACGAGAATAGCACTAAAACGTCACCGGCAAAAGAGGAAGAGAAACAAGAAATTTGCACTATGGAATCTACAAGTACCCTACGTAAAAAAGAAATGCCATTTTAGTTGTATAGATCAAAGAAAAACATTTTTTTGGGCAGTTAATAATAATAAGACATTAACCACAATTACAGATGATTAAATAGTAACACTACATTTGTTCAAAATAGGGAATTTCCATTTTAATATCCATAAAGTACTTGTAGATTTATAGCTCTCGATCACTTATCCATAAGAATCAACCTTAAGGGGGGACATCTAAGTAAAATTTTTTAAAATTCGAAAAAAATTTTTTTTGCTCAAATAATGCTT
>JAEIIU010055805.1:0-44519 GCA_018874675.1 Drosophila baimaii
AGTTCCCTAGGTTAGTATAAGTTTTTCAATTAGCAGGTTCAACTAGTAACTCTTACGAGTTTCTCCTTTTGCGATAGCTGGCATCATGGGCGGAAAAAGATTATATCCGTATGAAGTAGAAGTGCTGGAGCAGGTTGAACAGAAGAAAAAGATGCGTAAAGCCTTAAAGCAGAGTGAAGAGCCAACTAACAATAAGGAATCAAAGCTGAAGACTGAAGAAGAGAAAAAAAAAGTGCCCGAATCAAAGCCGAAGACTAAAGAACTTTTAAAAAATGTTACTTTGCTCCCGAACAATGTCCTTTGTTTTGATCTAACTAACGATGAGGAAGATGAGAAGAATGCAAATGAAAAACCTGGATCTAAAGAGTCCCCCAAGCTAAAGACTAAAGAAGCTGACAAATTATAAATGCTTTCCTGGATTTAGTTTAAGATATATATAGAAAAGGCGACACTGGCACATGGACAACAAAGAGTTAACCAAATAAAGGTTACTATTCCTTAGAAATGTAGAAGACCAAGAGTGTTCTGTATTTTTTGGTATTTATAAATTATAAAAAACACGTAAGAAAAGCAAACTTCTGGCAGAGCCGAAGTTGATATCCCCTTGCAGATTGATTACTTATTAAACAAGATTTTGATACTAGTAAGAGCATAAATTACACGATACACCCTGTTTTACTGTTCCCATTTACTCTGCTTACATTCCCTCAGCTTAAGCATACTTTTGGCAAAATAATCTCTGAGAAATGGCAAACCTTTCAGTTAGTACTAATCCCCACAACAAACTTTATCTACTAAATTATCCAAGAATATAATCTGTTAATAATATCTCACATATATACTACATACTACATAGTACTAAGTTTAAGTCTCCTAGCTTCTGGAGCCAAACTCCTGCTTAAATCCCTCAGTGAATAATATATATATATATGACATTAGCCGGGCATAGAATAGTCTCTATTAATTAAGGCAACACTCGCTTAATCTCTGTGCCATTCTCCACCTTGTAACACACCACTTAGTCGGGGTCACCACCTGTTCTCCATCACGCACACACACACACACACACACAACCAGTGCAGTCCCCGCTGGCAGTCCTTAGTCCTTGGCTGGGATTCGGCTAATGAAACGCTCAAATATGCATGGGGACAAGGCCAGGATGGCGGATGGCGGATGGTGGAGAGGAACGGACGGAAGCGTGGAAATCCCAACAAAAGTTGGCTTAATTTCTGTGAAAATTGTTTTCGCCAAACTATGAAACGATGATTCAGGGACCGAAACTCACCCTTGAGCATCGTAAACGGTTTTGTTTTGTTCTCTCGCCATTACTTTTTTATTCCTTATTATTATTATTATTATAACTTTTTGTACAGAGTTTTCCCTGCAGCAGGAGCTGCTCCTGCTGCTGCTGCTGCTGCTACCCGTTGTATTTTTACAAGTAATTTAAAAATAATTTGATGTGGGAGTTGGTGTGGGCGGGCAAGCAGGACAATGCCGCTGTCCGTAGTCCGGAGTCCTGGAGCTGCGAAGTTTGCTTTATTGACATTGTCACCCCGGTTGAGCTCAGCTCGTGACAATGAACGCGCACCTGGAGGATGACAACAACTACAACTACAACAACTCTGGCTGGGACGACAGGATAATAAAATTGCGAAACAACTTTTTAATGAGAAACACTTTTTGCACATTGCTCTTGCGGCATGGATCCTGGGCACATAATGATGATGGAAATGCTGCTGCTGCTACAGCCAAGTGCCTTGGGAGACAGGACACTCACCTGTTGCCGTCCTGCCACAAACTATACCCATTAGCGGATCGATGGAACTACTCTCTCTCTATATATATATATATATACTATATATATATATATGGATATAGATATATATATATAGGTATTGAAGCCAGTCCGTCTACAATTAACAATGAACATTTTACGCCGCACTGCAAAACTGCAAACTTTGCGCCGTAATTGCCCAGAAAAGTAACACAAATGAAACGCATCGACGCTTAATTACTTTTGCTAAATGGCACGAGCCAGGAGGCAGGAGCCAGGAGGAGCTGGTAGAAGTCGAACTTGGTTGGAGAGAGCAGCAGAACAAGTCCCTCGGAAAAGTGGGAAAAGCTGGAAGGGGCGTTGGTACCTACCCCACTTTGGCAATTTACGGCTTTCACTTGCTGACTGGCAGTGTTCCGGATTTTTCAAGGCATAGAAATAGGTCCTGAAAATGGTAAGAGCAGACTTCGAAATGCAACTTCTGACTGTACTATAAAAAGAGATTATTTTATAGCCAAATAAATAAATATTCCGCCGAAAAAATAATTGTAAAATATTTATTTTATTAGGAAAAACCAAAAAAATATATATATTCCAAGCTTAAGCTCATTTTTTAGTTCCAAACTTTCCATAGATTTAAGCTCTCAAAGTCACTGATTTTCTAGGGCATTCCCCTGATTGCAATTTGCAATCCCCTTGGCGCACATGTGAGGAAACCTGGCGAAAAGTAGCTGCCAGTCGGCACGATTTGACTTTTGTCGACGTCACAATTCGAGAGAAGTTTACCCACTTCTGTTGCCGCACACAAAACTTGGCCCAAAAGTTACCCTTGCTTGCCACTTGGCAAATGCAAGTTTTTGATTAAAAGCCTCCAACCTCCAGCTCCACCACCGCCTGCTCCCAGTTACCAGTTCCAGCAAAGTTTCGTTTGCCAGAGCCCAGAGGCAGAGCCAGAGAAATTGTTAATTGAATGCATTTCGGGGTCCCTGCAATGTTTGCCTTGTGCGTGATACGGGGCACTTTGCCAGGAGGCCAGGAGGCCAGGCTGCGAGCAATGCGCGCAAATGAGCCAGGTTGCAAGGGGGATCCTGCAGAAGCAGCAGCTGCAGCGGCGGCGGCGTCGTGTGCTCTCTCTCCACTTAGGCCAAGTGCTTGGCCAAGGTTCCTGGCCAAATCAACACTTGGTCTTAACTTTACCAGCTGTCCAACACTGGCTGGTAGCCAGTTGAGTGTTGGTTAAGTGTAAAGTTAAACCCTCTGAAAACATCTTTGCACTTGAGGTTGTTGTTAAGTGTGTTGGCTCTTTTAAATGATATCTTTATCCCTTAGGAATAGTTAGACATTTTTTCTGAATCTTTTGGAAAGCAGTGTGGGTTAAGGGCTTTTGCATCAGTAATTGGTTTTAGGGTTCTTTATAGTTAAATCCTTTAAAGATATAATTAAGAGACCTTTATAATTATTTATAGATAATATTTGTCCCACCTTTTGATTTATTTAATTTTCTTCTGTAGTTTAAAGAAATACAACCCTTTTGTGCTTCATCCTGGGCTTACCCACACTGGAAAACCTTTTAGTGTTGGTCAACGCACTTAAAACCCCCAGCAAATGGAATGGTCTCCAATCTCTAGCAGATCGCAGAGTGGTGACCACTTGCATTTGAACTTCCACCCCCAACCTGCAAAATTAATGCGGCAGGCACCACCTCTACCTTCTACCTGCTCCTGCTCCTACAGCTTCTCTTGGTGCTCCTGCCCCCCATCCCCACTAGGTTCCTCCTCTGCGAGGTGAGCCCTTGGATGGTGGCATTAAAAATGCATTGGCCTCCTCGTTTATTGTAGTTCCTTTGGCCGGAGCTTTGGTTTAGTTTCGTTTAGGTGCCTCCCCTACCTCTCTCTCTCACCCTCTTGGCCTGTTGCAGCTGGCGGGATTCCACTCCACTCCACACACACACACTTTTCATTAGCTCAAAGGCGAGGAGGTGCTCAGGTGGGGAAACCTCTTAAAGTTAAGCGCCCTAAAAGAGCGAAGCAAAAGTTGCCTTAAAGACTTTTCGCCAGTCAATGACTACTAGAAAGGGGATGGAAATGCTGGATGCTTGATGCTGGATTTGGGGCTCCGTACCGCCCTCTCAGTGTCCATGGGCGTGGCAGCTGAATGCGAGCCCGAAAAATAAAGCAAAGGCAGCAGCAGAAGCAGCATCAGGAGCATCAGCAGCAGCAGCAAAAGCAGCTGCAGATTTTCTATAAAAGCCGAGGCTAACGAGATTTGATGAATTGCAAGTCTTTGTGAATGAAGCTACAAGAAAGCTGCAGCATGAATGGCCCCCGGCCCCCAGCCACCTCCTCCTCTCCTCCAGTCTCCCATCTTCCGTGGCCCGTCTAAGCCAGGTCCGCATAAAAAAAAAACCCATTAAGTGGTTTAAAGCAGTGAAAAAGCGCACACAACAAGCAGCAACACAAGGCAACACACAGCAAAAGAAAAATGCAGTTGACATGAAAGGCAGCGCAGACAGGCAGTAGGGGGGGCCTGTAGGGAGCTCTATAGGGAGCTGTGAGCTCTGCAAGCACAATGCTCACCCAGAGATGAGATAAAGCTGAAGGAACAGCCGCTGGAGGAGGACAAAGCAGCTTGACGAATTACTTGGCAGCTGCTCCCAGGGAAAATCCATCCAAGGAAAGGGGCTCGGAGCGGGCCCAAGAAATTTAATTTGACCAACATTTTGATGTATCAAGTTCAGTCGTCGGAGAGCCCAAGATTTATGACTTGCTGACAGTGGCCCGGATTGGGATGTTTTGCTCAGGGAGACGATGATGGAGACGACGACGAAGAGCAAGTGCAGCCGCGTGTCTGGGATTAGGGGATCATTTGCAGCACAGCAGAAAGGCGGGATGTCAAGGTAATTGAGTTGTTTTTTGTTAGTTGAGAGATCGCTTTAATGACTACCAATTAGGGGTAATAATATTTAAAATAAATAATAATAATTATAAATATGTATATAAATTATTTCTAAATGTTTTGGAATTTTTAATAAATATTTAGCTAGATCTACCTCTAAAAACTGACTACTTTTATGGATACACAAAGACAGTGAAAATGGAAATACATTTTGTATGTAGTTTAAGCAACTTTAAAATAGTTTTTTAAGTAGCTTTTAATTATTATATTATTATTATATTACTATACAAATATCACTATGACTTGCAGAAGCTTTTCTTTAAGTTTTTGTGTTTATCACAAAGCTTTCACAGATCTTGCAGATCATCTGAAAGTGCTTTAAACAAAGCTCCCTTTGCTGCCATGGCAAAGCTCTCGAACCAAAGAAAAATGAAAGTAAGCAGACGACTTTGAGCGCATTTCCCATTTCCACTTGCCTCACGTAATGAGCCCAATGGAAATGAGGAAAAACAAGGCCTTGACTTTGGAGCCAGTTTGACTTGAACACTTGACTTGGGGGATAATTGGTGCGCCGGCGGTGACTGTGACTCCAACTGTGACGGGGACAGTGACTGCGACAAAGCACAGGGAGAAAATTTTAATGTATATTTAAAGAGCTTAAAAGTAGATTAAAAAAATGCATCTATATAAATACAATTGCATTTGAATTAAGATTAAAATATATTTATTTATAAAAATCAATAGGTTATGAAACCAAAATCTTATGTAAAAAGATAAATATCTTTGGACTCAGTTGAAACATATGTTTTCTTTTAATAAAATACTTGGTCGTTGCAATATAATTAACAGAAAAACGGAGGTTTTTTGAATTAAAATTCAACTATTATTAAATTGTATTATTTTACCATATTTTGGGTTAATTTCGTGTCGTATTTTTTATTTCCGACAGCCAAAATGAAGCTGAAACTAGCTATTACCATCTTAATTTAATTTCTAAAATGGTTTATTTACTTCCGTTTCTGTGTCTCACTTGAAAAGTGAGCTATATAATAAATATTTGTGGCCTTTTGATTAGCTAATTACTAGTTACTAATTACTAATTAGTATTAAGTTCGGATTGAGTTTTAATAAAAATGTATTGATTATAGAAACAGTTCTTCAATGTCCTTGGCTTGGTGTTGAGTATATTAAATGTTATATTTAATTTCTAGCCACAAAATAATTATACTATATACTATTATCGTTAATAGTTAATACAACAAAGAAGCATTAGCTCAAAACTCATCTTTTGACACTAGCCAAAGCCTCGCTGTCTGAGGAACTGCCCCTTCTCCTGCTCCTGTTCCTGTTCCTATATCCATTTCCACTTCACCATCACTCACGACGAATCAATAGTAAAATTTATGGGTTAAGTAATGCTAAAAGCGTTTTTATTCACTCACCTTGGGATGGTACAGTGGCACAAAGGCACTAATAAAGCGACGAATTTTTAGGGAAACAGAAATATTCACAGGTGCTTAAGTTGGCTTCTGGAATGAGATATAATTGTGGAAGCCATAAGTCAATTTAATTAAGTATTTTCTTATTTAAAGGTTAAAAAAATAACTTAGAAATAACATGGAAAACATGTTGCTAGATACATGCTGGATGTTGCTAGGCTATAAGCTACTTAAATATTGCTATAAGCATGTTTATATATAAATGATGCTAGAAACATGTTTCCTAATAAATATGATTAGGAACATGTTATGAAACAAATATAGCTAGAAACATGTTTCTATATAAATGATGCTAGAGACATGCTATCAAATAAATGTAGCTAGAAACATGTTTCTAAGTAAATGATGCTAGAAGCATGTTTCTAAATTAATAGGGCTATGAGCATGTTCTGAAATAAATGTTGCTTTAAAAAAATGCTTATACATAAATGTTGCTAAGAACATGTTGAGCTACACCCTTAGGTGTGCTGCCAGCACTAGTACAGCCTGAACGCCGCCTCTTTAAGGCTCAATAAATTCTTAAAGAAATGCATTAACATTTAAATAAAATTTTCCAAGCTCCAAGCACCATTATCCAAGATACCATTAACCACGCATCACAACGAACCCATAAAGCCAACTGGTAGCTGGCAAATCCCCTCGTGAAATGCAATGGAAACTTGTTTATCCGTATCATGAGCAGCAAATGGCCACAAACATGGCACACCAGGCAGCAGACCGACAGCAGCCTTGCAACATGTGGCAATGCGGAAGAGGACGACGGCGGCAGCCAAAGCGATCGGGCTAATTGTGCCACGCCTTCCGTTCGGAACCAATTCGGAAGACGGAACCCAGGCGGATGCCAAGCGGATCGAAATAAACGCAACCAAATTTGCGAACAGAGCTAAACTTGAACTTGAATCCGTTGGTTGGCCAAAAGCGATGGGCATGGACATGCAACAATGCCGAGGCTTCCAGAGAATTGCCATGGCCAAATGCGAGCCGAAGTCGCGTGTCTGCCGCGTGTGTTTGCGGAGAGGAGGCTGCAGTGGCAAGTGGCAAGTGCAACTGCAATTTTCGTTGCGGGAAATTGCCGCTGGCCAAAAGGCTGCCAAAGCAGAAAAGCAGAGAAGCTGGAAAAGCTGAAAAGCCGAAAAGCAGAAAAGCGGAGAAGCTGAAAAGCCGAAAAGCGATATAAAAGCCAAGTACGCAACGTCAGTTGTGTTAATCAAAGCGCGTCGCTCGCCAGGAAAAGTGCAAGTGTTTTCCCCAAAAAAGTGCTCCCAGAAAAACTCACAGCCAAGTGTAACGAGATCGCTAGCGAGGTGATTCCAGTGGCTATATATGTTTTTTTTTCAGTGTGTTTCCAAGGATTAGTTCGGGATTTTAAGATATAAATGAATCCAAAGTCTTAAAGATAAATCAAAGAATTATGTCAAAGGATTTTGGAACTATTAATCAACGCAAAGAAAGCCTAAAAACTTATATTTTTATTTTAGAAAATATAAAAATTATAAATAATAATTAATAATATATAAAAAATACAACTTGGAGGCCTTAAGAAAATCCTACAACATCTAAACATAATATTTAAGAGCTCCCATAAATCCTTAAATCAAATCAAAGGGCTTGAAAAAACTGTGTAAAAGTCAAGCCTTTTTAGGAATATAAAAAACAAGCTAAACAATTTTATAAACATAATAATGATGATTTAATTTATATAATATAATATACAATAATAAATATAATGCATTATACTTCCCCCCCCACATACAGATGCTGTGCCAGCCACTCAGCCACTGTCATCACCTGATCCTGCTCCTAGCTCTAGGCCTGCCCCTCATCCTAGCCAGCCCCGTTTCGAGCCCGGAGATAGCCAGCAAGGGAGCCAAGTCACCAAATAGTGTACAGGTGCAGCAGCAGGTGCAACAGCAGCAGCAGCAACAGCAGCAGCAGCAGCAGCAACAGCAGCAGCAGCAGCAGGTGCTGCAACAGGAGGCGCACCTGAATTCGCTGAGTGCCTATGCCAGTGGCTATGACATGGCCACCCAGAACCAACTGCAGGATGTGGCCTCCTTTAAGCCCTCCTACAAGATGCCCGAAATGGAGACCAACTTCACGCCCATGCAAACGCCGGGGACACCGAGCGTGGCCAGTTTGCCCTCCACCCCAATGCTGATGCAGTACCTGCCCGCCCAGACGCTCCAAGATGGCACTGGCAATGCCGTTCAGTATCTGCAGCTGATCCCCACCAGGCCCATTATAGTGCCCATTTCGCCATACCTTTCGGCGGCCGCGGCAGCAGCCACTGGTGCTGGAGTCGGAGTTCCTGGTAATCCTGGTCTCCAGGCCGGCGGACAGCCTGATTTTGGTGGCCGAACGGCAGCCGTGCTCAGTGCCTTGCCGCCGAATTATGGTGCCATCCAGGGCTATGCCACTGCGGCCCTGAATCCCGCCCTGAGTCCTGCCTTCCGCAGCAACTATCGGATTAATCGCGAGGCCAAGGATAAGCACTATCCGGCGACCTTTTCGCTGAATCTCAACGAGTATCTGCCGGGCAACTCCATGGGACTGGTGGGTGGCCACGATGTCTCGGCCAATGGACCGCATCTGTATCTGAGGACCAGGTCCTAGGCAAGAGAGAGAGAGAGCGTATATACTAGAAAGGTTTTTTTTTGTTTTTGTTATACGGAATAAAACGTACTGTCTACTGTCTATTGGTTATATTTGTGTTTTATTTAATAAATGGTATAATTGGGGGAGATAATGAACTGAATTTCAAGAAATTTCTGGTTTAAAAAAGTATAAATAAATAAATAAATCTGGAAACGTTGCATTTTTATTATGAATATCTTGTATTATATAGAATTAACTATGGAAAAGATATAGAAATCTATAGAATATATTTTAGAACCCTCTCCCCTCTGTTCGCCAAACTAAAATTAGCTGCCAATGGAATTCGCAAGTCACTATTCCGAGTGTCCTTTGTATAAATAGGCGCTAAAGTGCGGAGTTCGATCCGTAAGCGGAACTTCGCTGATGAGACCATTGGTTATGGTTGAAACAGCTGTACGAAGATGCTTCGCTTAGTCAGAAGATATACTTATTTTCAAAACAATTAATAAATGTATTTTTTAGCTTTTTAATTTATGTTTATTCCTTATTTTCTGCTGATGAAATCTTGTGATTTTTGTCAAACGAAAAAAAACCCACACAAAGTGCTTGCTTTTGAGTAACCAGAGGAGCTGTGATCATAAGGGCTTACAGTCAGGGTCAGTTATTACAATAATGGGGGACCTCCTTCGCCGCCTAAAGTATTCTGAAGTACAAAACACAAACTCATTTGCTTTCGCTTCCATTTACATAACTCACTGGCAGCACTCGCAGCACTCACAGCACTCACAGCACTCACAGCACCCACTCCCCCCACACAAGACTTGAGTCGGACTTCCACCTTTCGTTTTCACACCAAACCCATTTGGGGGGGACATGTAGCATATGCCATATGGGATGACCTAACCTGACCGAAATTAAAAACCCAAAATGGAACCCAGAGACGACGGTTACCGAATCTAGACTGTTTATTTGCACAGCAACAGCAAACACACAGTAAACAAACACACACCTTAGACAGTTTTAGGGCCCAGGCCAAGCCCAACAAGGTCGTCGCCAAATGCCGCACAGAATGCAGCGCCATTGTTATTATATATTTTCTGTTCACCTTTTTTTATTTTCTTGTTTCTCTTTCGTTTATTTGCGTGAAAGTGACCGCAAAGGCAAGCATTTCACGCCCCACCGGAACAGAGAGGGCCAAACAGTGTGTCTGTGTCTGGCCAAGATCCATGTAACCCGTTAGTTGGAGTCACCACCACTCCAACCTTGGCTCTGGCCACTTGCATCATCTGCGTGTGTGTGTGTCTGTGTGTGCGCCTTCGCCTAATTGTCACAATTTGACAAATTCATTTGGCATTAACTGGCTTCAAAATCGGAATGGAAGCTTTCATTACCTGTTAGCCGAAAGCATCGGGAATTTACGGGGAATTTGAGGGGGAATTTAGGGGGAGTGGAGTGTGTAGGGGAAGGGGTCGGCCCAGCCCCAAGCATCTTTCACTTAAAGCAGTTAAGTGGAGCAAATGCCCAAAGGCCTTTTGATCTTGGGCGAAACCAAACGTCATCGAGGTCTGCATACTCTATACATTTAATTTAGGTTTTTATTTTAATTATTAAGTTTATGTTAGGTTTTCTTATTCATTTGTATTTTTTTTGTTAAAAATGTAAGCTCCATAAAAACAGTATTTAATAAATTATACAAATTACTCTATTTACTTTCATCTTTCTTTAACTTTTAATGATTTTTAGGGTTTCCTTTGTTTTGTTATATTTATCAAAATATTACCAATACCCTTAACAATTCTATTTAAAGATTTTGTACTCCATGTATTTATATATTTTCTTTAATTTTACGGTTTATTTAAGGTTTTCATTATTTGTTTTTATTTATTATGAATAAAACATTCAACGTTTTATTTCACTTTACCTAAATATAATAAAATAATACAAATTTTAAGATTTATATTTGTATATGTATATATCTTTTTACTATTATATTATATTTATTTTGAATATTTCCATTAGATTTTATTTATTTGATAATTAGAAATGTAGAACTATTAAAAATCTCCTTTTCAAATAATTTTACTATGTATAATAATGTTTTTTATTTATTTTCGAGATTTATATTTGGTTTTCTATTTAGATTTTTTGATTTTTATACAAGTTAAGCCATTAAACCAAAAATTAAAGACTTATTACATGCTTATTTAAATTAATAATAATAATACAAGACTTATCCGGGTGAAAATTATATTATCTAATGATATTTTATTGCTTTCGAAACACTCGCACATCAGTATACTATGATTTATGCCAGCTAAGAAATGGATCATTTCCAAGGTCTAATGTTTTGTGTAATTATTCATATTTTCTTTAGTTTAAATGATTAAAAGAAAACTGAAACTAAACTAAAATTAAGAGCTAGCTGGTACTGAAATTATATTAATTTTCTAATCAATATAATGAATGTAAAGCTATAAAAAATCACAAAATAAAATACTATATAAAAACTTATTCTCCTAGTTTTAAATAATATGTATATATTTATTTATATATTCTCTGTAATTATTTTAAAAGTAATAAATTAATGTATTAAAATTAAAGGTAAATCCAGTTTACTTGTGAGCAACTAGCTGAGATATACCCCATTTTCTGTGAGGGTATCGAGCGCAATTCGTGGGGCATTCCACACGTCGCACCGAGAGTGCCTCAATTCACTTTCAATCACTCCGCTCCGACGTTCCACATGTCGTCGATGCACTCACTACGCTAGACTACAGCGATGACGATGTGGATATATCATCGATGAACGATGATGATGATGACGATGACGACGATGATGATGTGTGGAGGACGCCCCATGGCGGTGAATCCCTTGTAATGAGATTTGGATGGATGGTCAGATTGGGATTGGGCGCACTTGCTGCGGAAATGAGCGGTTATCGATGCTCCCCGAACTTGGCTTGGTTTTGTTTCAGACGCGGACTCTGTCGAAGTCGAAGTCCATTACATACAAGTCCACTTGTCCGACGCTGTTATAACACTTTAAAGCGCGTAAATTAGCCTTCGCTGTTCGCCGGCTGACCGGCCGGGGCGGTGCTCGTTTGTTGTTGGCCTGATTGAGTTTGAAATGATTTCAATTTGAGCTTGAGTTTGGGCTTTGGCTTCACTTTCCTTTTCAATTAATTGCCAGCAGCTTTAAACGGAGCCAATCCAATCGCGTCCGCCTTTGTTGCGTCGCCCCAATCCTTCTTCTTCGCTCATCTGCATCTCGGGTGGGCATTTCTTTTGGCCAGTTTTTGGCTTAACCAAAACCGAAAATGAATTCAATGAATGCCAGTCCCCCCAGTGCCCCATTCGAGTTCCAAGAGAACGCCGAGTCGCCTAGCTTCCAACTATAAAACGCCGTGCCAGAGCTTCGCGCCATTGCAGTCGCCACAGCGCTCGTCACCCGCTCGGTTCGTTCGGTTTTTCTTCGTTAGTTTTCTTTAGTTTTTTGGCTTTAATTTTTTTCTTTTAATTTTCGTACTCTCGGTCTTAGTGGTTGGTCATTTGTTTTATTTTTTCGAGTGCCTAAATATCATCCAACTCTCTGAGTCTGTGTGTGAGTGTGTGTGTATATAATTTGGTGAATGTTGTCTGTGCTGGTTCGCTCGCAGGAGTGATCATCGTCAGCTAGTCGAGCAGGCTCATCATCATCACCACCACCGCCGCCAGTTGCCACAATCATCATCATCAACGGAGGAGACCATAAACGGGGATACTGTAATCATGGTGCGTATACTATTACCGGAAAGGAGTGGAATCTTAAATGGTTTAGCATTCAAGAGGTTATAGAACTTGCAACATTTTATTTACAAGTTATTCTTACAAACTGTATCTTAGAACATAGATAGAAAAGATAGATGCAAGAAGATACAACACAGTAATAAATAAAAAGCGGTTTTAAGGGGGTATTAAAAGGACTTGTAGAAGAAGGAAGAATATAGGGTAAAATAAAAGAAAATATTATATTAAAATATACGGAAATTGTGTAATTAAATAGTTTAAGGAAATTGTATAAGGAAACGGTATAAAGAAACAGTATAAAGAAATAGTATGAAAAAACTAGTATAAAGAAATATTTGAAGGAAATAGTTTAAGGAAATGGTTTAAGGGAATTATTTAGGAAACAAGTTTAAGGAAATAGTATAAAGAATGTAGTGCAAGAATTTTACTAAGTACTTTTCTTTTTGCAATTATTTGCAAACCATAAGTAGTCTATAGAAACACTGGAAAATAATATAGTTCACTCTTTCCTGCTTAAGATATTTAATGGCTTTTAATTAAATAAATTTAATAGATGTAAACAAAATAAAGATAAAGTACATTGGTAATATTGGTAGATAATTAAAGACTATAAGACTATATAGATACATCAGCTTAATGTAAACTTAAGGAGAAGTTCCCATATAGATACATCAGCTTAATGTAAACTTAAGGAGAAGTTCCCATATAATTAAGGTAATAAACACTGCCTTCCAAGAATGAATATTAAACTCAGCAACTAAAAGCTAAGCAAAGTAGGAAACAAATTAATAAATTTGTGGAATAAAATATTAAAACAGATGAAAGGATTAATTATTATTTATTTATTTATTCTTTATTTATTATTATTTTATTTATACTCAAGAGTTGCAAACTTTTGGTACACCCGGGAATCGGCCTTAGCAGCGGTGACTTTCGGTCGATTTATTATTATTATTTTATTTATCACATCGCTTATTATATATTTTATTATAAATACATATAAATATATTTTCTTATCAAAACTTTTGCCATAACCCACTAAAATCCCTTTCTGGCATCACTTAAATAAAAATATATCTAAAAGAAAACTTTAGTTAATTACTTAAAAAATAACAAAGCTGATTAAAGTATTATAACTAAAAGCCACAAACCAAAAGACTAAAGCAGAGATTACCTTGAACGTGGGGAAATGCCAAAAAATCATAAACAAAAAATATGCCAATAACTAATAAGTAGATTATTACATAAACATATAGATGTGGCGAAATGGCGATCGCCAGAGAATGTCAGATTGAGTTGTCCGAAAGCAAATGAAAAAAAAAAAAAAACAAAGTATCTCTAATGAGCCGCCCCGGCTGAGACAATTTCATGGTCTGCGGATTGATTGATGATGCGATATGTCACCGCGGCGGCTATCTATTGCCATTCAAGGGTATTATTATACGAGCATATGCCACACACACAAAAGGGGGAAAGTTGGGTGCGGAAGCCGGATAAATTGAGAAATGGGCAAGGCAGGTTCACTTTCGTTGAGGAATTTAACTCAAAACGGATTTGCAGTTTAGGTTTGGCGATTAAAGGGTTAATGAAATATGATAACTATAGTCCTAAATATTTATGGAACCTCCTAATAACTCTAAGCTTTTGGGTAGTTAAAAATTCTAATATTTTATGGCCCTTTGCCAGTTTTCTATTAAGTCCTTTGTTAATTTTACCTTTACCTTTTTCTTTGTTTTTTAATTTCTAAATTTTATGGATGAAGGAGTGCTTTAAAGACATTTTAGATACGAAATTAAGGCAATTCTTTTATTTAATTCGACTTATCATTGGGATAAATTTCAATAATTTAAAGAATATTCACTAAAAACAAAAATAAAGTTCATTTTAATTTCATTTTATTTGTTGTTTGCTTTTTCTTTTAAATTTCGCACCCAACAAAATCTAAAAATATTACTTAAAGTTATAGAATTAGCATTACTATGAATATTTTTATTAAAAAATACTTTTTCTATGAACAAAATAAAGGCAGATTAACAAGTTAAAGCCATTAACATTGCCGCAAACTATAAATAATTGCAAGAAAATACACTTTAAACCTAAACTATTCTATTTTTCTTCTCAAATTATATTTTTTTTATAGTTTTTAGAAACCAGCCTAGAAAAATAGTAAAACAAATAATATTTAAATTTATAAAATTACCATAATAACTAATAGTTTTTATTGGGAACCCCTTAACTTAATTATGAAAGTGCGATTTAAAGATGCCAAGTTGACATTGCCCTAGAACCTCGTTAAACTTGAGCGGCCATCATCAGTGGCTTGATCCTCTAATCGAAGCTCATTCGCTGGCCCTGTGGCAAGTTTGTGTCTTGAGTCTTTTGTTTAGTGCGCTTTTTTGTTCCACGTTTTCTTCTTTTTAGTTTATCTATTTTTTGTATTGGTTTTTCATCCGTTTTTAACACTTTGTGTGGTCGCTGTGTTATTTTTTTTTTCTTTTTGCCAATATTTACCCAAGGCGTCTGGAGAAGGGGGGCCGCAAATTACGCGTGTTAACGATGCGCACTCCATTAGCGCCGGCTGGCCATCAATCAAGCTGCATTTGCATCCCCAGCCATCCATCGCCTCGCATCGTCTTATGTCATTTGACCTGGTTGGGATCATTAGCCGATGGTGGTGGTGGGGCCAAAATCATTTCGGAGGAGGAGGCACCGAAATCTGGGGCACGCATGTGACTCGGCGGCAGCAACTAGTTTTCGCAGATATTTTCCGAATTGCAACATCGCCGCTTGGAATGCTTCTGGCTGCTCTCCCATCGTCAGAGCGTGTGCGCGCACAGCTTCGCGTGACAAATGGTCATAAGTAAGCTTTAGGCCTGGTCAGCAGAGGTTTCTCGGGTTTTTCGGTTTTTCGGTTTTTGCGGATTCGCTTCGATTTTAGAAAGGCTTATCAGTTGGTGGGCGGCCTTCGCCGGCAGGTGGATTCGGACTTCTTCCTCTTCTTCTGCCACCTCTCTACAGGTGAACCCACCTGTATTTCTCCATTTTTTCGTTTTAATCTAATACAAAGCCCGGGGAAGCATGGGCTTGGCCGTGCACAGATTTCACGCCGGATAATCCGTTAATCTTTCCACCTGACTGGCCGCCAAAAGCCGCAAAAAAAAAATGTATATTAAATTCAGGGGGAAGTACCTCTCCCCGCCCTTTTGCCATTTCTTGGATTTTCAAGCCAAATTAAAAGTGGTCAAAACTCAATTAAACGCATCAATAGGCGCTCACAGGGGGCGTGGCAGCGAAAGGCGCCAAAAACGCCAAAGCCTTTCACCAAAAAAAAAAAAACAACAAACCAAACACCGAACCAAGTTTAGTGCACAACAAAATAAAACACAAAAAGTCGCGACTAATTCAAAGAGCCAGCAGCTTGTAATACACTTGCAGAAAACAGAGACGTGTCAAGGTCAGTTTAAGATAGTGGCGGATTGCCTGAAAAATTATTATGGTTTCTCTTTGTTAAAACTAAACTTTGCCTAACAAATAAGCATTGTCTGGCGGCGGCGGCTTACAGAGCCCTCTTTTCAGCTCCTTACTTTTTCCTATGCAAATTTTCGTAAAAATTCGTAACAATAATTCGATTTTCAGCGGCCACTTTGACCTATAGAATTCACTATGCTTGTATAGTATTTATGATCTTTATTAGCCACAAAAAAAAAAAAAACAAAACAAGTTTCGGTTGTAAAGACAGCAACATAGTTAGAAGTTGGTTGGTTTGTTTCTAAATGTTTTTAAATGTTATCTCTATTTTTATTACATTTTTTTACTTTAAACAATTGTGAAAATTGTGTGAAATTTGTAGGAAATTACCCAGTACAGAAAGGTGCTTTTAAAGATTGTTTTTTAGTGATTTTTGATGTCGATTGGTGTTTAGGGAATTAGGGAAGTTTTTCTATGATAAACATAGCTATTATCTTTTTTAGTACACTGTTTTTTTTAGCCCTTTTATTATTAAAACCTTATTATTATATCATTATTATTTCATTGTATTATTAAGAACCTTGCTTCCTTTGTACTCAGCATCTTTATCAGTGCCTTTTTTCTGCTCTTAAACATTAAACTAAAAAACATACTCTCTAAGAGTCAGCACTAACTTATTTTTACCGCTCTGAAGAGGATATTACCTTATCCATATATCATATACAAAATATATAACCTTCCCTCTTCCAGCTGTGGCACCACCTGCTCCCCCTGGCCCTTGCCTTGTCCTCAGTCCAGGCTGCGCTCTCACCCGCTTTTAATGACGATGACACCTCGCCGCTGCCCCTGCGCCTGGAGGATCTGGAGCGTGAGCAGGAACAGCATCAGCATTTGGATCTCAATCGACCGCCGCTGCTGCCCAATCACTATGAGTGGCGTCCAGATGTGGCGGCCAGTCTGCCGCCCAGCTATCTGCAGGATGCCGCCCATAGGGAGAGGGAGCGGGAGCGCGATCTAGAGCGACTGCAGCGACTGGAGGAGCTGCGTCAGCTGCAGCGGCAGCATCAGCAGTTGAGCGCAGGCTATGCATTTCCAGCGCACCTGCCAGGTGTGCTCTATGTGTGAGTTTTTAACGCTTTTTTGTTGCATTTCTTTGCTTACTTTCTCAGCTTTTAAGGCAGCTTGAGGAGGTGAAATTAGCTCAGCCAGAGCTTGTAAGCTTTGGGGTTAAAATAAAGCTTTGGTTGGTAACAAAACTTGGCAGACAAAGTTCAATTTTGGCTTATATGAAAGCTCTAGTTTAAGCTTAAAGCTGAACAGATGTGAAAAGCTGGCAGAGTTGAAGTTTTAAGGAAAACCAAAAACAAAAGACTTAGGGCACAAACTTGGCTTTGTATTAGAGCTGTGCAAATAAGTTAGGTCTTAAATAATTGCTTTTATATTTTTTATTACATTTACTTTACTTATTTATTTACTTCTTTCTTTTAATAAAATTTGTATGAGTTTATTTTGACTGATTTGTTTACGTTTTTACCTTTTAAAACTTAACAAAACCTTTCGAAAAAAAACTAAAAATAAGAAAGAGCCTCGGAAACTTGATTTTTCCTAACTCAAGTTGGATAAAAAAATAAAATCCAGTTAATAGAGATCAAGCCAAGCTTCCTAAGTAACTGTAAAGCTATAATCAGGCCTTAACAAGCTTCACTTAGCTTCCAAAAAAAATATATACACGTTACAATCAGTATCCCAGATTGAGGGCTAGTTTAAGAGACTGTTGATTGATGTGCAAATTGAGGCTGATTGGAAATAGAAATGGAAATGGAAATGGAAATGAAAATGGAAATGAGCTGCGATTGTGGCCTAAACGGTGGTTAATCCCAGCCAGGCCAATCAGTCAGTTAGCTCAGTTCAGGCTCAATTGGTGGCTCTCACCCAAAAAGTGTTGAAGTGTCAGGCATTTCACTTACGATTGGCTTCCGACAAATGGAGCCAACGATTGCTGTGTAATTTTTGGGAATTTCGCTAATCAGCTTCTTTTACTTTTTTTCGTTTTGTTAATTTTCCAGAGGACCCACCGCTGCCACGCCCACTCCCACAACGACTACTGCCGCCTCAGTTGCCGCCGCCGCTGCCGGGGGCAGTCGGTTTCTAAAGCCCATAGTGCCCTATGACCTGGAATTGGGTCTTAATGGTGTCCAGTATGTGGCCAGCAATGCCCTGCCCCTGCCAGTGCCCAGACCTCTGCCGCCGCCCAATGGCAGGCCGCCCTTTGTCTATGGATTCACTCAGGGACCGCTCCAGGGAAGACCCCAGAAGCTAGTGGCCCCCTTTCCACCTCAATCCAAGCAGTTTGCCTTTGCCCCAGCCCAACCGCCGCAGCGCCAGTATGCCAATGGTCCTAGGATACCGCTGCCGTATCCTCCCAGCTTCATAAGCATCACCACACGACGACCTGGTTACCAAGGATCCAAACCCTTCCGGCCATCTCAGCCCGATCCCACGCCCGATCTCTTTGCCGGACGCAGCTCCAAGTCGCTGCTGGACTCGTACATACCCAGCTGGGAAGTGCTGCGCCTGATCAGAGAGCAGAGTGCCCGCACTTCGGGCTTTAGTCCTGTCCAGCGTCAAACACTGGCCTATCCGGCTCCACAGCATCTCAGGCTGTACAAGCGGGACTCCTCCGTCGAGCGAAATCCTTCGAGAATCGTAAAGAAATCGCTGCCAGGACAGCCGGAGAAGTCGAAGGTATAGGCCGGCGATCGGGTTTAGTTTAGCTTAAAGATTTTTTATGATTTTTTTTTATGTTTAAATATACAAATACGAATATTTATTGCAGCGAAAAAAGGTGGGAGTTTTTATGGGTTAAAAGAGGAATATACTTTCTTTTCAGTGAAGCCACTACAAGTCCATGTTTGAAGCAGAACTCTGAACTGGCCCGTTCCACCAGCTCAGGGATCAATGGTCACATAACATGGCCGCGCGGCCCCGTCTCCAGATCCTCTCCATTTAAAGTCAGGCCAAAAGCGAAGCCAAAAGCGAAGCCAATCGAATCTGATGTGCAATATGTGACTTTGTCAATGAGCTGAGGAGATCCCCGATCTCCTAAGCTCCTGGGACTGCGACTGGGACTCTCCTCCATCGCCAGCGATGATCACGTAATCGCGGCAATAACAAACAATTACGATGCGACGCCACACGGAGTGGCCACAAAATTATGGGCTATGATTTGTGTGGCAGTGTGCCGCCGTCGCCGTTGCCGCCGAGCTGAGGCTCCAAAAACCAAAGCCAAAATCCACCAGACCAGACCAAACCAGACCGGGGAGATTTATGCAAGTAGGAAGCGAAGATGCGACGAGATGCTACAAGATGCTGCAGAGGCTGTCGAGGCTGTTGAGGCTGCCGAGGAGCTGCAGCTGAGGCGATATTTGTTTGTGTTGCCGTTTCGGCCATCTCATGGCTGTTAATGAAGCTGCCACTGGCGGTGGCAGCAATAAATGCCAAGATTCGCTCGCAGGCGCTGCCAAAAGGGGGGCAAAGGCAGCCAAATTGCCGCATTGTTTGTCATCCATTAAATATGCAGACGGCAGGCATAAGTGGAGATGTAGATGCAGATGCAGATGGAGATGCAGATGGAGATAGAGACGGAGATGGAGACGGCGAAGCTGTTGATGGAAATGATGTTGATGATGATGATGATGATGACGGCAAGCCCTGCCCTGCCCTGGCTTTAAGGGTGCGAGAGTCAGACATATTTCCTGGCCGCTGTTTGGTTCCGGAGATGATGTGGCATACACCAGAGAAAATAATGTGGAAGTGGCAAAAATACTATATTTTTCTGTTTACTATTTTATGTTTATATTAAATAGAAACTATAGAAAACCATAGTTTATGTAAAAAAGATAAAATATAGGAAGAATACCATATTTATATAAATTAACAAAGTTAACATAAATGAAATTAAAGCTGGAATAAAGCTGCACTTATATTTATAAAAAATTCAATGAAGAAGAGAAAAATTTAATAAATTTAAAATTGTTTCCACACATGCAATAAAATATTAACTAAATAACAAACAAAAAATTCGGAGCCTTTACCAATTGGTATTAAATATTAAATAAAAATAAAATATACATAATTATTATTGACTAAATCAACCTTTCTTATCATTTCCTTTTTTGACTCGTTATGTTTTGATGTTTTCTTCAAACTTTTCAATGGATTAAAAGTTTATCAAATGTACAATTCAAATATTAACTAAATTTCCGAAATTTTTAATGCCGTTACCAGTTAGGAAATTTAATAAAACATCTACCTTTTATAGTGAAATAATTCAAAACATTTAAACATAAGAAATGCTTGTCATATTTGTGTAGTTAATTATAGATTTTTTCTTAATATTTTTAGATAGTTTAAAAATGTTTCAGAAGTACAATAAATTATAACAAAATTCAAGAAAATGTCTGTGTCGTTGCCAGTTGGTAATAATAAGAAAATATTTTAGTTAATCCTAACCTAGCTTATATAAGGTATTTTAAGAAAATGATATAAAACGTTTAAGTATTGGAAATATTATCCCAATTTTGTCAAACTATTTTATCATGTGTTCTTTGTTCTTTAAGATTAGTTAAATAATACTAACAAAATTAAAACAATATTGACGAAAATTTCTGCGTTGTCAACAATTATAAATTTAATACAAATTATATAAATAAAGAGAAAACCCTTACTATAATAAAATAAGCTAAAGCATGATCATAAATAAATTTGAATATTTTTTACCGTTTTTAGTAATGTTTAGAATGTTAAAAAAAATAATAGTAAAAATAAGCAGCTAAAACCCTCGATGCTAAGGCATGACCAGTAACCTTTGGGAGTTATTAAAAAATGTATTCAATATAATAACAAAATCATCTATAACATAAAATATAATATTTATTGATGTTCCGTTTTTAAATACAACTTAAATACATTTAGGCAATCTTTTGATCACTGAACTTAAACTTAAACCCATCTTCCTATTAGTTTCTCGCACTGCCCGGCCAGTGACCTTCTGGCGGGGTCAAATCCCGCTCTAGTTTGTACCCGAAACACCCGTAAATCATAGGCCCACTCATAAATCTGCATTCGAAAGATTCGAATTCGGAAAGGGCCCATCGTCGATGCCCTTTTGTGCCGCCTGCCCACGGTCAGCCTTCTCGAACTGCCATTCTTGTGTTCATCGGGGACTTGCCCCGGCACAATACACACTCGTAAATAATAACAATAATAAAAGTAAATAAATAAGCAGCGCGCATATAAAGCCGACTAAGTGACATTGTTGCATCGCACGGACAATGAGCCATGGCTAGTTGAAACCGCTCTAAGGTTGAGGCTAAAGCCGCGAGCTAACGCTGGCGCTGGAAGTTAAAGCCAAAGCCCCAACTTGGCCGATTGTGCAATGTGTTTGCTTAGCCACGCAGCGATTCGCCTCGGTCTTTGTTGGGTTGTCGGGGGGGGGAGGAGAGGGAAAACGAGGGAAAACGAGGGAAACTGAGGGGGGAATCGGTGGAATCTACTGGGACTCTGGGCACAAAAGAGCGACGAACCCGCGAGCTGACCAACATTTCAATTGCCTTTTTTTTCGCTTATCGATGCTCATCGTTCATAGAAAACTACAAAACTGGGTACCCTCGTAGGTTGATCGAAGTGGAGTTACCCTGGGCATGTATTTCTGGCTTGAAGGTTTGGAAATGGCTCTCAGGATCTTGGCTTGTTAGAGGTCCTTCCTTTGGGGGTTGAGTCTTTAACAGAACTTAAGGCTTAGTTGAGGCTTTAAACTAAAGACTGATGGAACAAAGGCTTACCCTGGATTTAAGTATTTAAATAAGTGAAGGAATCTTTGTTTTTTTCAAAGACATTTTCTCAAGGGTTAAGTGGTTTAGTGGGGTTCAAACCCCTTTGCTTCTTGGAAGGTATTTCCTGGGGTGTTAAGATCTATTATAGAAGCCTACAAGTCTGGATTTCTAGCTTGTAAACTAGTAAATATCTTTTAAAGGAAGCAACTTGGTAGGAATATTATTTATTTATTAATTACCCTTCCCTCTCTCTCCCTTCCTGGAAGCTGTCATGACAACTTCTCAATGTAACAAGCCGCCGCGGCGCCTAGTTTTCTAGAGATTGTCGCTGACCCTGGGAATGCCCCATCTCTGGGATTGCGGATACCCAAGGGTATCGAGCGGCAAGCGAGCAGACACTTTCGACAGTGCAGCCACGTGATTACGAATGATGGTTTGTTCGTTTTTATTTTTTATTTTGTATTTTTTTGTTTTCATTTTCATTTAGGTTTTAGTTCAGTTATCTGCTGCTTTTATCGTTATCTCGTCGCCTTTTGACAAAGCGCGCATTACAAAATCATCATCAGCGAAAACAACCAAACTTCAAACCCCAAAACCCACTCTTGTTATGCCATTTCTCTTTTCGCGCTGGCCCCAGTCCAAGTCCGAGCCCAAACCCAAAACCCAAAACCCAAAACCCAATCCCAATCCCCAAAATCCAAGCCAAGCCCAGGCGAAGACAAGTTAATGCGCCAATTAAATTGCCACTACCCGGGGCACTCTCTTTTCTCCTCCTCTCCAGAGTAGGAGATGCTCAATGCAATTGTTTTTATGCAAATTTCCGTTTCTGTCTCCGTTTCGATTGTTACACTCGCAACACACACACACACACACACAGCATACCACACACAACAAAATCATAAAAACGTACATCTATTCACTCAAAATGAAAGGCCCCCGGAATTGGACAAAGCTCGGACTCTCTGCCAGCAAAAGTTGCGCCAATTTTTCTTCTTCTGTTTTTATGACTTTGAACTTGAACTGGAAAAGCGGAGACAAAAGCACCATCAAAGAAATTCGAAAGGTCTTGGGTTCGGATCAGCTATATATAGCATATATCACAGGCAGAAGCCCTTTGTGAAAGGTAGCTCTCCCATGGCGAGGCAAGGTCGCTGGGTCCACGATTCTCAGCATGGGAAATATGTAGCAGATATGATGAGGGGGGAGATATATGTATATGATATAAAGAAAGAGGGGAATATTCAGGGAACTTAGAGTCAGAACAGGTCTGCCTTTGCTATGACATTATGGAAAATGTAGAACCACTTAGGGTTATAAGTTGTACTAGCTTTAAATATAAATAAATATCTCCCCCTCAACCTAATTTAAGCTTCTAATATATATTAATATTTCCCCTAAAAGAAAACCTAATCACAAAACCAATTTAACTCTTTAACTTTGGTACAACTAAAACAAGTTAAACTGTAACATAAAAGCAACTCCATTTTCTACTTCGTCAAGCATTAAATGTTTTTATGCAAGCTTGTATGTTTTATGATTAAATAGTTATAAATATTTATGTTTCGCACTCAACATTTCATGCATAATGTACATTGCAGGTGTACTCTTGATGTTGTTGTTGTTTACATTAAAGCCAAATCAGATAAAAAACACATATATAACATTTGTTTTACAACTGCTGAAAATCGTGTAAAATGGCCAGAAAATTTGAATACAATAGACTGGAGCTTATTGGTAAGAAATAAAGCAGTGAAAGCAATTTTTGGACTTAAGAAGTGTCAGGTAAGTAAGTGAGTGAGTGAGAGAGAGAGAGAGATTAAATGTGGGGCTGGGAAGCGCCCCTCCAAGCGAGAGCATATCTGTGAGATCTGAGATATCTGCCATATATCTAAAGCACTTTGTTTACAGTTGGGGCAATCCCAGGCAACCTACACCTTCAGCCACTCGGCTGGCACACACAAACACACAGCTGTACTTACGTGCGGTGTCATTGGCGCTGAACTATCCGCTTCTTTTCCCGATCCCCGGTACCCGATCCCCGGTACCCGATCCCCGATATACAATCCACGATCCACCTTCGACTTCGGCTTGGCTCTAAAGACAGCATTCAAAACTAAACTTCATGTACACTTGGAGAAATATATTTGCAAAATAGTGAGGCAATAAAAAAGTATATATATTTTAAATAAAGAAAGGATACTACATTTTTATATGTATATTAAGAATATAATAGTCTTGGCTTATATTGATGTCCTTCTTCGATGGGTAATTCCTTTCGAGTGCAGATTTATATTTTTGATATTTGGCAGGACTTTAATTAGGATTTTTATAGTGTAGCGAGACTCCTTCAGGTTATTTAGAAATACTGATGAGTTCAGATGGTCAAGTGATATTTTTGGGGTCGAAGAGCTATCACTTTTACTAACACTAAAGATCTAAACAAGAGGAGGAAAGCAGAGGACGGAAAGACGCAAGTTCAACGATAGTGACTGTAATTATTTAGTCTCTGGTTGTGCGGGGAAGAGCAGAGAGAGTGAAAGAGAGAGACAGAAAAAAAAGATCAAGGGATTCATGTAGAGAGAAAGAGATAGAAGAAAAAGAAGGAAGAGCAGAAAAAGTGTGAGAGAGATAGAAGAAAAATATTGAAAAATTCATATAAAGAGAGATAGAGATAGATAAAGACATAGATGGATAGAGTGAGAGGGATAGATCGAAAAATAAAGAGAAAGAGGTAGGCAAAAGCATATAGGAGTATATGAGAAAATGAAGAAAATAAAGAGATAGAGGTAGGCAAAAGGATATAGAAGTATATGAGAAAATGATAGAGATAGAGGTATAAGTAGAGAGAGCTAGATAAAGGGGTGAAAGATATATAAAGAGGGAGATGTACAGAGCAAAAGTGAGAGGGAGATAGAAACAGAGATAGAAAGAGATAGACTTAGACAGATTTACAGCATATTTTGTTAGCATATCACACGTAATTTATTCTCCCTTTACCGCCTCGTATTTTATTTGAGCTTCGGGTAGTTTAACTATTACTTTAACTGACAGTTAACTCACACATTAAATAAAATCATTTATTAATTTAATGTATATTTATTTGACATAAAGTAAACTCCTTAATTCATTATTAATAAATTCCAAAATCTTTGTTAAGATAATGAGTGAAACTTTGTAATAAAATACTTTGTAATAAAAAGACAAACTAAAACATTATCTAGTAAATAAACTCCTTGTGCTATGTATTTTGTTTCCCCCAGTGTATAGTGCCAACTGCGATCCGAATCCGAGTGCGAATCCAGCTTGATGCAACCACTTCGTCTTCGGGTTGCTGCCGTTGCCGTGACTGTGGCTGCTGTTGTGGCTGCCATATAAAAACCGCGAGCATCGCCAGCGCCATCCGCAGTAAGAGGCGCGACTTTTGAACGCTGGCATCGCTCCCCAACTCCGAATACGCATCATCCCCATACGAATAAAAGCCCCTAAAAAATACCCCCCCCAACAAGCGCGATTGTTCTTATACTTTTTTTGTTGTGCCAAAAAGAAGAAGAAACACTAAACGGAACTAAAGTGCATGCCAAGTAAATAAATAGAAAAACATAACTAATTAAGTAAACAAAGTGAGAACCTGCGGCGGCGACGACCATGAGACTAGCTCTGATACTGGTAAGTGCTCGAAGCTGGAAGCTGGGAGATTACACAATCTGGGACCCGGAAATCAGTTGGGGATCAGACATCAGACGCACCCCCATCGAATTGTGCAATTTTTTTTTAGTGGTTTGCTCGCGAAAAAAGCTGAAAAATAAGCTGGAAAAAAAAGGAAACAAGTTGCGAGGCGGCTGACAAATTGATTTGCATTCAGGTGGCGCAGTTGCAGAGCCGGCTTGGTTACCTCTGGGAAAGTGGCTGCCGCTGTGGCAGTTCACTCAACCTGGCCCGCCTGGGAGGATGCAATGAACTCCTCCTCCTCCCCCCCCCCACTATGTAGTATCTAGCAGATACAAGATATAATCTTGACCTAACCGCTTGGCTGCGGCTGCTGCTGGCTGTCTGACACTGCCCTTGTCCCTGTCGCCATAAGTCCATGTCCATGTCCACATCCGCATCCATCGTGGCCATCAATCATGGCGCTGAGGGAGCTGCTGCTGCTGGGTCAGTCAGTCGCTTATCGCCCGCTAATTGGACGGGCTTGAGTAGCCCTCTCTTTGGCCAAGTTCCCTCCCCTCTAATGCCACTCGAGTGACTGGCCACAAGACAATTCGTTTACGCAAATTGCCTACACTGAGCGACAGCCAGGTGGCGGTGTTTAAAGGGCGGAAAAATGCATTAAAACCTAAAGTAACTTGGTTTATAAAGTTACCAAGATGAGCTAGGCAAATCTTTAAATACTAAGGAAATAGGAAATAGTTTAAAATATATGTAGCCAAAGGCATTCTATTTAGCTTAGAGCAATATTTAATAATTCATTTTAAAGCAGAGCCTTGAATATTTTTGGCTTCATTTTCGAACCTAATAAGCCAATTTATTGGTCAATTATTTAAACAAATATTTCATTTAAAGAGAGCCTAAAAAATCATTAAGAGAATATAGAAAACTCTAAGTAATTAGGCAAAATCAAGGAAAACTAAATACGACCGATATGATTTATCTTAAACATTCCATTTATTATTATTTGCGGACTCTTCCTATTCTTGAGACCCTTATTTTTAATAAATAAATAAAGACGCATTTAATTATCTAATTAATAAAAGTAATATATTATGAATTTATGTATTTATATATTTATTAAATTACAACTGATATGTTTAAGGTCAAACATTTGCAATAACGTTAACAGATTTTGTAAGCCCCTTTCTAAAACAAAATATATACAAAAACTAAATATGTAAATAACTAAATAAATAAATAAATTCATAAAGCTTTGCCTTCAAGTTATATTAATTAATACAACAAATTCTTGCTATTATTTGTAGTATAAAGGCTACAATTTGTACTACAAATAATAGCAAGAATATGTTGTATTAATTAATATAACTTGAAGACAAAGCTTTATGTAATTTAAACAGCTTAAATGATTTTTATTTAAGTGCCAAGACAGTATTTAGGTTTTTGGGTGATTATTCTTTATAAAATAAAAATTTATATTAAATGCAATATTTAATTATTATTTATTTATAATTTCTTTGTTAAATTCTTGCTGTTAAAAAATTATCTTTGATTAGTTAATAAGCTTCTGGGATCTAGATTTATCTTTAGAATTAAAACACTTTTACAGACAAATCTATCGCTAAAAAAAACTCCTTCATATATTCTTAGAAACTATTTTTCAAAGCCTGAAACATGTCTTAAATTTAAAAATAAAAATTCCTAACATACTCTCGATTATTTTTACTGTAAACATAATATATATTTTAAAGTATATTTTAAGAAAATTAAATAAAACATTTAAGAAAAAAGACATAATAGCTTTTTGAAGACATTCACAATTAAATGAAGAATAAATAATGTATCTAAAAGGCTACACATTTCTTCATATATGTTTTTCCTAATAAAGTATAAAATCTATAGAATTTAATATATATATCTTTTAGAATATATACCTATATAATAAATAGAAAATACCCCCTGCTTTTCTTCTCAGTGCTGGAAAATCTCGAGCGGGCTCGCGGCAGAACTCGTTTTTGTGGTCGCCGCTCATGTGGTTACATAAAGTTATTACACTCGCCACATGGCCAGAGAGGAGGGGCAGAAGGAGGAGGAGGGGGTTCACTTCACTGGCAGGATAATCTGCAAATGTCTAATTTACATTTTATTGTTGTGCTTGGCTTTGATGTGGCTGCTGCTGCTGCTGCTGCTGCTGCAGATGATGCAACATTGAAAGCAAAACAGAAAGAAAACCGAGGGAAACAATAACCAAAAAAAAAAAAAAGAAAAGAAAATGAAAACAAAACGCAACGCAAACCGAGTCCGACTAATTTGCACGCGTTGCGTGACGATCGTTAGCCGTGATTTCCCTGAGTTTTTCCCTGTCTCCCCCCCAGAGATTTTTCCGAGAAAGTCTCAAGGAGAATCACCCACAAAAGTCTGCAAATTCTTTCGCAAAAAAAAAGAGAAAGGCGAACCCGTTGCAATTAAATTAAGTTATTACAGAAAATAGTTAGAGCTTGGTAAAGATAAATCAATGCGAGAGCGACAGATCCAACGGGTTGCTGGACGAGAGCTTACATAAAAGCTGAGCAACTCCGGGCCACTCTTCTGTGCTCTTGTGGGGCTCCCACAGCAAATGCTAAAGCATTTGACAAAAATAACAACAACAAAACTGGCAGCAAAATAGCTTCAGAAAAAACCACCGAAATGTAAGCCTTTGTTGCTGGTGTTTGTGTGCCGAAAAAGTCTTCCTGCTTAACGGCCAAATAACAACTGCTACATAAGCAAGTCAGCCAGAAAGCCAGCCAGCCAGCCAGCCAGCTAGCCAGCCCAACTCAGAGGCTATTAAAATGACTTGACTCGACTTGACACACTGTCCCAGTTTTCGGGCAACACACACCACACACACTCGCCGGGATAATTGAGTGACAAAATGCAATTAAAAGCAACTATCCGCCAGATAGAGGCGAATTTATATGCTGGCCAACTGGAAAACCTGGCTCAAATGGTAAACAGGGAGAGGCTTGGAATGCTTTCGATTGCAGCAATTAATGCAAATTACTTTTGCAATAATTCAACTTGTCTCGCAATCTTTCAAAGCAGATGATTTGGTTTCAGCAAAAAAAAAAAAAAATGAGTAAACTTTAATTGCAAATTGTTTTCAAAGCTGAAGACCTTTGTTTTATTATAAACTATTAAATTAGTAACTATAGGGATGATAAATGTGTGTAGTTTCCTTTGGTTTATTACCAAAATAATATTTTTAAGCAGGACTGGTTAAGAATTGTATCGAATTAAGGCGAATTTTATTTATTTATCTATTTAATTATATATTTACTATTTATTGAGCTATTTACCTATAGAAGTTTTGAGATATTTTGGTATTTAGTTATTTATTTTTTAATTTCATTATTTTTATCATTGTTTTATTTCTTTTTCTTTTGCTTATTTATATCTATATTTCTTCGTATTTAATTATTTCTAACTTTATCTCTTCACTTATTTATGTCTTTAATTCTTTACTTTATTACGCATTTCTTTAATTATGTATTTATGATTTCATTTCTTACTTTCATTACTTCTGTATTTATTTATGTATTTTTTTATTTCATTATAAATTTATTTATTTAATTATTTACTAAATTATTTATTTAAATATTTTACTTGTTTCTTTATTTCTTTATTTATTTGTTCCATTATTACGTTATTACTTTCTTGCTTCCATTTTGTATTTATTTACTTCTTTGTTTATTTATGTAAGTCCATGTGTCTTAACTTACTAGTATCTTTACTACTTTGTTTCTTTAATTATTGACTTATCGATTTATTTATTCATTTATTTATTTATTTATTTATTTATTTATTTATTTATTTATTTATTTATTTCTTGTATTTCGTTCATGCCTTTATTCTTTATTTATTTACTTCTGTCTTTCTGTATTTATTTATGTTCTTATTTTTTAATTTCCTAATTTCTTTACTTCTTTATTTATTTATTTATTTATTTTGTTAATTCTTTTATTTACTTTTTATAATTCTTTACTTGTGTATATCTTTATTTTCTTATTTCTTTAAATCTTAATTATTATAACCTTTTCTACATAATGCTATGGTTACAATATAACAACCAAGTAAGGTATTTATTTTGAATTTCATATAATTTAGTTTATTAAGTATAAACTAGTTCTTCCACTAATTACCAACATCAAACACTTAACGGAACGTGTGCAGCCCTCTAATCATTATCAGCCCGATAATGATCGACGATTTGACGCATTATTAGCTTATCTGTCACCATCGAAAGACTCAAGACACGAACTGCCAAACGAGCGCCATAAACGAAAGACTTAAGACACGAACGCGCCACCACAGCGAGATTCAATTACAACACAAAATAGATACAAAAAAAAAAGAAGAAAAAAGAAGAAACATAAACAGATGGCGAGCAGTTGATGAAATGTCAAATGTGAAACCTCTTCTTCGGCCCCAGCATCGTTCGTGTGTTCGAATATCGATTGGTTTACGATCGATATTGAGAGCGAAATTGAGACCACGCGACGATGGCCCACAGCACAGCCTTTGTGTGTGCAGTTTGTCATTCATTTGCTGGCTTTTGTTGTTGTTGTTTTATTGTTAATCTTCGCCTCTCACCTTGAACAAAAGGCCCGAACAAAGATCGAGCCACAAACAAAAGCGCCTCCAATTTTGCACAATCCAAGCGGAGTTCAACAAATAAACAAAAAAAAAAGAAAAAGATTTGGTAAATTGCAGCTCTGAACTTGATGATGGTCCAGCCATATGCCAATTGAGTTCACAGAGTTCAGAACTTGTTGCTTTAATTGTTAATGGTTTCTTTGAGATAGTTATTTGCGGATTTATTCAAGTTTTTATTGCAAAATAACAATTATTAAACAACAAAGTCAATGCAACATTGAAAATGTAGCCAGCCTCAAGGGGAAATTGCTGAACATGGTTTTGCCTATATTTTATAGGCAACTTTGTCTTGGTTTTATGGTTTTATATCCTGTCATCCTTAAATTGAGAAATAACTAGTAATATTTCCCTTTTTTCCAGGGCACCCTGAGTGCTCTGCTGTGCCTGGCCAGCGGCTTGAGTCAGTCGGAGACGAGCGGGAGCAAGGGCAGTGGCTTTCCCAAGAAGGTGACCACGCTGAAGAAGCGACCCACCAAGACGCCCATCTCCACCACCAGCAGCAGCGGCAGCAGCAGCAGCAGCTCCACTGCCAGCCGCGTGGCCACCACAAAGCCCAGCAAGCCGCGCGTTAAGATCGTCAAGTCTGCCGCCAGCAGGAGCCTAGGAGCCAAGAAGCCAGCAGCTCCTAATCCGCCGCCCGCCCTCACTGAGTCCTTTGGCAATCTGCCCGCCGATGATCTGGAATTCATCAAGGAGCTGGACAAGCAATTCAAGCTGCATGGCGACAAGATCAAGATCAAGGTAGAGCGGGACAACTCCACCAGCAACAGCGGCGGCAAGAACAGCAAGCGGACCATTGAGGGGGATCTGGGGTGAGTAAGAGGGAATGTCTCAAATATTAAATTAAATTCATTAACTGCTCTCCCTTCCAGCTATGGCTACTCGCATCCTGGCTATGATTACACGCCGCCCAAGTTCATGTTCTATCCCTACTCCCAGCATGACATACCCTCTGGCTTTGCCCATCCCCAGCCGCTGCCCGAAGAGCAGGAGGCCGTGCAGGAGCCGGAGCATCAGCAGGAGGAGTTACCACAGCACCATCCTGCCCAGCAGCCTGTGCAGCACAACCATGAGCATGAGGTGACCAGCGTGACCATTGAGCCCTCGTACTCCTACGAACTGAAGCCGCAAACCAGCTACGAGACGCAGCCAGCGCACACAGCTCCAGAGCAGCCGCAGATAGATTTGCCACAGGATGAGGCCGAGGGACAGGGACACCATCAACCGACAACTGGCTATCAGGAGCCCGTGATTGTGCTGAGGATACCCGGACCTGCCAAGTATGCTGCCCACTTGCAGACCCTACTCCAGCAGTATCTTGAAATCCGGGCAGCTCAGTATTTGAGTTTGCTCCAGGAGGCAGAGCAGCAGCAGCACCACCAGCAGCAGCATGTGGAGCCCCAGCCGCAGTATGGACAGCCGGAGCCGGCTAGCTACCATCAGGATGTGAGCTATGCCCACCAGCTGGCACCCACACCGGCACCCGTGCAATATGCACCCATCGATGATGTCTATCAGAGCTACAAGGGGCGTCACCATCACCAGCAGCAGCAGCAGCAGCAGCTCCAGCTGCATCTCCACCAGCCACAGCAGCAGCAGCAGCAACAGCAGCACTATGAGCCCCAGCAGCACTATGAGCCCCAGCAGCAGTACTATGCTCCCATGGACTACCAGCAGCCCACGCAGTTCTACTACGCCCAGCCGCAGTCGCATCTGCACCAGCAGCCGCAGCTCTATCTGATAGCCATGGCCCAGCCAGAGCCGGAACAGCAGCAGCAGCATCACCATCACCACCAGCAGCCACAGCAGCAGCCCATCTATGTGCCCGAATCGGAGGCACCTTCGGCTCCTGGCATACCCGAACAGGAACCAGAGCCAGAGCATAGTCTGCCCATCACGGAGAACAATCCCAGGCCCACCCACACCAAGGTCATCTTCAATCCGTATCCCTACCACCAACAGCAGCAGCAGCAGCAGCCGCAGCAGCATCTCCATCAGCATATTCCAGAGCAGGAGGAGGAGCAGCATGGCTCGGCAGCTGAGCTGGAGGTACAGCAGCCGCCGCCGCTGGAGGGAGAGCATCCCTTCAACTATCATGCCCACTCCCATAGCCATGGCCTGAAGATGCGTCAGGGCAAGAGGGCAGCCAAGCCAGAGCCAGCGCCAGCGCCAGCGGCTGCAGCTGCATCAGGGGACAAGAGGCTGCAGCAGATCAGGGAGTATGTGCGAGAGAAGTTGGGCGCCGAAATGGGTTCGGCTGTGGAGTACAAGACGACGCAGCTGCTCGAGGGCTGAAGGGGAGAATGGGGGATTCACTTGAGGCACCGCCGAGTGACTGGATGGACTGAGAGGCAAATGGGGAGTTTTTTCCTCATTGAAATAGAAGAAAAATAAGTATTTACAAGAATCATTGCATACTTTTAGACACTTTTGAAGGTGATTTCAAGTCTTAACATTTATATTTACTTATTCCATTATTTCTGTGCAATTTATGTGCAATTTCTCGGATCTTGATAGAGTAAAAAAACAAAGTTTAAGTAACTCAAGCTTGCCAGTAACTTGGAATCCCTTAAAAATACATAATTTTTTACATTTAAACACCTTCAAAAGTGATTTAAAATCTTAAAATTTATATAAAGATTCCCAAAATCTTAAAAAACCTATCTAGAGCCTTAGGTACTTCGAAATCATCTTAATTTCATGACAAAATCAATACAAAAATCCAAAAAATCCATCCAGCTGCTCTGTGGCCTCCAAGTGAATGCCGCCGAAATGCACTCTTATTGTTAACACAATTGTGGTTGCTTCTTGTGCCTAAAAAAAACCCGTCCATTAGTATTTATTCCCTGGTCGGAGAAGTATATAGTATCCATCCATGCTGATGCCTCCCTCCGCCAGCTCTCCAAACTCATTCAAAGCCTGTCCACGAGCCTCTTAACCCAGGCATACTTTTGGGGGGGAAAGCCCAAGAGTATGCCACAATTTAGGCATAATTTTCGCATTTTTCTCTCGTCCGGACAGGGTTCACTTCACCACCCTCTCACATATTCGCTTTTCATTATTTCGTACGACACTTTGTTGTTGGTTAGTTATTTTTTTTTTGTTTGTTTGTGTTATTTTGTGTATTATTGTTTAACCAAGAAAAAGCAAGCGTGCTGCTGATGCTGATCCAATGTGTGCAATATTTAGTCCGTAATTAAAAATGTGCTTCTCTTGAACTCTTACTCATATCTGTATTTTTATGCAATTAAATGAAACGAACAAAACAAAGCAAAAAACTAATATTAAAATCAAGATGTGTGTGTTTTCTTTATTGGGCAACTCACGGAAGTCACGCACGAAGCCCATAAAAATAATACAAATATCTCATCGATGCCCAGCATAACTCGAGTGTTAAGTGCCCAATGATATCGCGCTGGAATCGTAACCGAAGTATTTTTTTTGGGTAAGCAAAAGGTTTGAATTGGTGATTGACACGCCAATGGCTGGCAGATGGGGGGGAAAAGAGGAAAATACAAAAGGAAATCGCTGGTTATAGAGGAAAAACTAGCCTTTATTTTCATAAGTCATTGGTTTTAGTGAGTTTTATTACGGCAAAAGCCTACGGAGGCCTATTTTTGAGCTGCCATCAAGAGTGACAGGTTACCGGAGAGAGTCCTGGAATTTCAGGAATTATCGATTATATTTATACATATATCGACTTTTTAGCGTAACCATATTTGTGCAATATATCGATATTCTCTTTGATATATCGAACTGCCCCAAGGAAGAGTACAATTTAAGTTTAAACTATCATTGTTTGAAATAAATATAAAGAGAATTTCGAAAATATAATATTAATATCATTTAATTGTTTGTGTCGACCTTTTTGATCGTTAAAAAGACAAATAAACTGAATTAACATTTTCGGGTACCTTTTCTAAAATATCAATGACATCGAAAATGTTATCGACAGCGCTGTTCAACGCGTAGGCACATAAGTCGATATTTTACTTTGCGATATGTGGGTGAATAATCGATATTATGATATAAACCATATTTATATCATACCTATATCAAGAACTTAATTTTAAAGCGTTTAAAATATAATCCGTAAAAGTGTAAATAAATAATAAATATTTGAAATACAATTTTTCTAATATTTTATCGATAATATCGATAATTTAGCCTGAAACTCAAAACTTTTAGATACTTAAAATATTAATACATAAGAGTAAGATATTTTTGAGTTAATATTGATATCTCATAGGACTTTTTTTCTGGATTATAAGTGCATTCCTGCTAGGAATCCATCAAAGTAAAGTAAATAAAGTCGGCATAGGAATCAGGAACTTCGAGTTACTCAATACCATACAGAAGATACCAGTTGTTTCTATATAGATTCGCCTTAGCTGTCAGTTTTTGCTTAGCCCTAGACAGTCTGTATCTACAAGTCTGTCTAGTCCGGAATTCAAAAGTATCTATACATATCAGTATATCAGCTCTGTATCGCTTTCCTAGTATATATATTTTTATATTTTACTAAAAACAACAAAATGCAGAACAAGTACCTGTGGATTGTGCTCAAGGTCTTGGAGTTGCTGTTGAATTTGATATGTTGCTGCCTCTTGTTCTGTCGCTGTTGCCAGACCGATAATTATCCGCGCATCCTGGCGCTCTATGGAATCCTTGGGCTATCCTTACTCATTGGTCTTACATCGCTGATTACTTTATTCCTCGCGGAGCAGCCGAACATGAAATACGAAGCCGGACTCGCCGGACTCTTGGGGGCCCTGCATTTGGTGGCCGTGTATCTACACATCAGCATGGCCACCATGGAGGAGTGTAAGGCCAGTGCCATGGTGGCTCTGTGTGCCGCCGGCATTTACCTACTGCACTACAACCTGGCCTTGTCCGAAATGTTCTCGTATGGTCGTCGTTATCCGGATCCTCCCTTGATGATGCCACCGTTTTTATTCAAGCGTTCGGGCGTACCTGAGGTGTACATGTGTCAGCCGCTGTCGTCGCCCAATGGCCCCTCTGGATTGCCACAGGTCTAAGGCTTAAATTTGTATGTGAAAAATATGTTTAATAATGGATTTTGCTTAACTGTTTAATATATATATCTGTTGGATGGACGGAGCCTGGCAAAGATTATCTCGTTTTTTCTCTTCCTGCTTAAACTTTACACAGAGAGATGTGATGTGGACAGTGGCCTGGCCAGTGCTCCAGTGATCTAATGCTATTTAATACACTGCAATTTACTTGCCACCGCACTTTCACATGACTAGAGTGTGGCAGTCTCTCTTCCTTTTTGCCACATCGCTTGCCACAGCAGCGGCGGCGGCGGCGGCGGCACGTTTACGTAAAGACAGATGCCAGACACTGCCATACTGCGATACTGCGTTACTGCGGCCAACACAATTAGCATAATCAGCTGCCGCAATGTCTGGTAAATTGTGCCAATTTCTATAATTTTGAAATGCGGCAGTGTCTCTCCTCTCTTTCTCTCTGGAGACTTTCCACTCCTCAACACTTCCGCAGTGTTTGGGAGATTCAACTGCAACTGCGACTGCGTTGATCCTCCAATCTTTGGACAGAGATCTCTTTTGGTGCTTTCCCTGCACCCAAAATATCATTTGGAATATAGCGAAAAAGATATATGTATGTATATAATCGAAAGTCCGGCAATTGTTTGCCATTGTTGTCACGGTTTTTGCTCGGGTTTTTTTTTGTATCGGAAACCCTGCCAACTTTTTGGTGTGGCTTCTTCCCCGTCCGGAATCTTGTCAATCAAGCAAGCGCCCTCAAACTTCCGTTCCGTTTGAAGTCCCGGCCTTATGATCTAAACGATGGTCTCCGCCCTCAACAATGGAAACATAAAAAACATTGAGAGGCTACAAATTAATAAGCCTAAGAGTGAGGGAAGAAGAGCAGTCTCTGGGCCATAGACAAGTCGTTGTCGTCACTTGTCGTAATATTTACCACAGCTGCCAGAGACAGTGGTGAAAAATAGGGAAATTATAGGGAATATTGGTGAAATATATGGTGGAAATAATACTAGTTAAAGGGATTACGTTTTAAAATTTCTATAACTTTACATATTCCATTTGAAGCCAGAAATAAGAAGTTGCATCCACTGCCCACTGTCCCAGCAGCTACTCCATTGCCTCCCAGCTGTGCCCCAGCTGTGGCTCCTCTGGCTGGCAGCTGGATCTGGTGTGGAGTCTATGCCATTTAGTTTTTTTTTTCTTTTTTTTTTGTGTGTTTTGGCCACCTAACGGGCCATGGATTGCAATCGCAGTTAACTGGCAGGCGGCTGGCAGCAGCTACATGGCTATATCGCATTCGAAATGTTGGCAAGGTTGTTGATCTTCACACATGTTGAGGGGCCCGAAACGCTTTGCCAGCTTTTTGCAGCAAAAAAAAAATTGTTTCGCTTTTATTATTACGGCTATTATCGTTAGCGTTAGCTGTTAAGTGTGGCAAGTGTTTAAGTTTCAGTTTCAGTTTCAGTTTCGTTTTATAGCGCTGCTCTTGCAGAATATTAAAATATAAATCATAAGCCCTGTGGGCCAGCCAATCACGTATACGTTTCGTACGTACGTACTTACTGGCCAAGTCAATCAAGAGGGTTACTCCCTCATCCATAAGCCAATAAGGTATTAATCCACCTCGTTACCTCAGGGTTCTGCGTATCGAAATTAAAATCAGAGAAACTCCAGCTCCAGCTCTGGCTTCGGTTGAAAATCATCATAAATCTCTTTTGGCTCTCGGCAACTACATTATCTTAGTTTATTTTTTATTTATTATTTTATTTAATTTTTTGTTGCTTTAGTTTTTGTTTTTTTCGGCCATGCTTGGCTCCTTGTTAATTACTATGCACTGAGTCAGTGACCATGAAGCCAAACCGCCGACTGGGAGAGCGATCTCATCTTTGAGGCTTTGGTTTCCATTTACTTCTTTATTTTTTGTGTTTTTTTGTTTTTATTTTTGTGGGAAATGCCCCGAAACTACAAGTCCGATTAATCAAGACTTAAATCAAAGGCATTTGAGTGCGCATTTTTATTTTTGTTTTTATATTTTATTTATTTATCTGACATTACCAGCTATGTCACAGCTATTTTAATCAATTAAATCTGCCGCCTTTCATGATTTTACGGGGCTTTAATAGGATTATGTTTGGAGTTACTATAACTATAGAAAAAGTAAGGTTTAAAAAACAAAAAGAATGATTTTATGGCAAAAAAAGAATAAAGGTAACTTTAAAAAAGATAAGAAACTGTTGCTCCTTTTTATATGTTTCTTATTTATTTATTTTATCAATATTTAATATATTTATATTTATATTTTAAAGAGCAATTACTTTTTAGGGAATTTCTTGAAGATGTTTCCTTTCTTATTTAACAGAATCCGAAATTTTAAAGCTTGAAATACCTTTCTTATGTTATTTTTAGTATCAAAAGCTTAGATAGCTTTTAAAATAACTATTAAAAGTTTTTTACATTCATTAATTTACCATTTTATTTATAGGATTTCATTCAGGAAAACTCCAGAGAAATTTTATGGTGAGGCAATATTTTTATGCCCCAAAAATGTATATGGTTTTGCTCATTTAAATTTATTTCCTAATTCTATTTATGTCTTTTTTCTGCATAACAATTTTTATTTTAAAAGAGTTGCTGGTTAGCGTTCAAGAAAAATCATTGAACAAATTATATAAAGTCCTTGGGTCATGGCTTTTCCGCTTCCACAATTATTAGCCGCATTCCGCAGTCCCAGTCCCAGTCCGAATCCGACTCCGACTCCGATCCTGGTCCACTCCCAGTGGGTTAGTCACTCCGCCGGGGGCTATCACTTGTCGCTTAGCCCAATAAATGCCTTTGGTGGCGAGGATTTTACAAGTCAATTACGGGTATTACGATCGTTACCTCTGCGGATCCGGCAAACATTTCATTTCATTGAACTGTGTGTGTTTTGTGTGTTGTGTGTGGATTGGCTTGGCTTGGCTTGGCTTGGCTGCAACTGCAACGGCGGCCTCAGCTTATGGCTTAATTGGCCATCAAAGTGGCAGCTGGAAAACGCTTGAACGAAACCGAAACTGAAGCCAAAGAAACCAGTTGTCCCGTTGGGCCTGTCTCTTTCACTCGCAGGCTCGCTCTCTCTTTCCATCTCTGTTGCTCGTAATGGGCGAACTTATCACGCATACGCCGTGTTGTGCGTCGATGGCTTATTACGATTCGAATTGTCATCGAAAGTGAAGCGATCTCCTCCCCTCATTTTTTGTTTGCTCTTTCTCTGACGCTCTCTCTCTCTCTCTCTCTGTGTGGGCTCTGCACTTTGCGCGCTTTTCTTTGGCTCTCACATTCGCATAAATTTTCCGCTGCAACGGTCCGCATCATTATAAAAGCCGCGCCTCGCCAGCTGGCCGCCAACAATCCCAGTCCAGACTCTGTCGCGCCACCATGTCCGACGCGCCACAATTACTGCATCCTCCGGCAGCCAGGAGGCAGCGCCGACCCCACCTGCCCCACCTGCTCCACCGATCATCAGCGCTCAATGGACTGCTGCTGCACTGCCTCTGCCTGTTGCTGCTCGTGAGTATTGCGCCCGAAGGCAGGAAGGCAGGATTACTGCAGGCATCGCACTGGGATTACACCACTTTTTTTTGTTGTCGTGTTCTCGTTCCGGGTGTCAAGTGTAAAAGCGGTTTTATTTGTTTGTATTAGTGCAAAAAGGTGCAAAAATAGTGTGATTTTTTGTTAAATACAATATACAATAGTAGTTTGGAAACATTAGATATTTATAACATGTACAGAATATATATATAAATATAAGGTAAAGCCTAGATGGGCACGCTGTGGCTCTTTTAGCTCCCTCGGATTTTTTTGTTATTTTTTCGGGAGGCACAAGCAACCTTTACTTAAAACAATGCTACTGAAATTTTGCCATAGTGAGTCAACTTCACATTTCTCTTCACATTTAGATAATTTTCAAACAATTTTCCCTCATCTTCTGTCTATTTGTCTGGATGCGTAATCGCTCTTTCCGTTCTATGTAGTGCCCAACGCTGTTTTCAAAAATATTTATTTCCTTTTCTTGGTAAAGATCTTTATATAAACAATAATTACATTTTTCTTTTGTATTAATATTTTAATATTTATTTTGTCATAGAAATAATTACTATAATTTTGGGGCTAAATCTAGCTTTTTATATTTTTTTATGTAGCTTTATATTTGTTTGAACATAACTCTTTTTCATGGCATATTACAGAAAAGGTTATGTATTTTTTTCCTCATATTTAACCACTTTATTATATTTCTAAAACACAACAAATAAAATATTGAGATGTCAATGTGGACCACTGATTTAAATCAATGAAAATTATTTAAAAATCTGACTTACTTGGGTTTAGTGAATTCCTGCTACTTAAATTTCAGTAAATTTTATCCCAAAAGAGGTTTTTCGAGCTTAAAACTTTAATAGTAAACATTTTAAATTGGAAAAGTCTTTATTTTTTTCCATATTTTGTGTGATGAAATTGGACTTTCGTTTATCCAAAAGGAAAATAATTAATTTATCATTCATTAAATTCAGAAAAAGACTTTTTGAAAGGAAAATTAAAAAAAGAATTTGTTTATAAAATACAATCAAAATCTCTTTGAAACTCGGAAAGAATAATACAAAAATAAATAACTTATATAGATTTAAACTACATCTAAACAACTTTCTCATTAAAAATAATATAAGGAAATAACTCAAATTTGAAGGACTTTTGCAATTCTATAAATATTAATAATATAATTACAGAATTTTTATGTTATTTTCCTGGAACTGTATTAGTTAAAGAATTATAAAAATAATGAATATAGTTTTTTACAAATCTAAAGAAGCTAAAATATACTAATGAGAACCATAGGCTCTTGTGAAAAAGAACTCCCAAAGAATCCATGTCTTGGGGAATCCCCATACTTGGCTCTTGATGCACCGCCTCGCTAATCGTTTCTTTAAACGTGATCCACTTGGCAGCAGCAATACACAGCTACCAATAGCAAATAGCAAATAGCCACAATTGCGTGCCGCAAGTATTTTCATGCTGATGTTTCATTGCCCTCCCTCTTTGGCCAACGAACTTGGCCATTGAACTTGGCCAACTGAGCGCCGGGCACAATCATACAGAGAGCTGTCAGTTTTCCACTGGATGGATGGATGGATGGTGGCCAGCAGCCCCTCCCCTCCCCTACCACCCCTTCCATCTACACTCAACTTAATCAAAGCCCCTCCTGTGCCGCCTCTCTGTGGCCAAGAAAGCGAAAGTGAATTGGCCAAGTTTAATTAGTTTAATTGCCAAGTGGGCACAAAAAAAGAAATGGGCCCAAAGCAAAACAGACGAAGGCCAAGTGGGCAATTAGCATCGGTTGACAGGCCACGCCCCCGTAAACGAGGAGGCTAGTTAGGTAATATGCAGATATATATGTTAATATTATATCCAATTAATAATAATAACTGTAGGCTTCGAGTACTGGCGTAGTAGGTGGGCTAGCTTTTGAAACAAAGAGAAGTCTAGATCTGCTAGCTGGAGGTACTAGCTTCGAAACTAGGGAACTTGCTAGTTTATTATATAATAATATTTATTAAATACTAATTAATTACAAACTTCTAACAGATGTCAACGCTATGCAGTGCCGTTTCCGTGACCTCTGGCACCTCGGGCCACAATCGTCGTCGTTCTGGCGGCGGTGGTCACTCCTCGCTGGAGGACACTGGTGACAAGTCAGTGCCCGACCAGCTGGCTTTGGCGGCCAGTCGAAGGGGTTCGGATGACCGGAGTTATCCCAGGCGGGGATCGATCATTCACAGTCGAACGAAAGAGTCGCCCAGCAAAGGTGAGAGGTCTTTGGGGGTAATTTGTGATTAACAAATAAATTTTATAAGAAATAAATATTACAAAATAAACAATAAATAAAATATGAAGATAATAAATACATCAAATAAATGAGAATAATAAATATAAAATAAATAAACTTCTGGCTTTTGTTGAAGGCCCAAAAGTATGCAAATTTTGGTAGTAAACTACATTAAACCAGGCCCAAACTTATGACCAATATTATATTATATTAATCCCATAAAATAATATATTATTCCCCTTCAAAAAATCCCCCAGATTACAGCTACGGCCAGGTGGAGCTAAACCTGGTGCGACCCGAGCAAGAATCGCATCCCAAACTCCTGCTGAGCACCACCACGGCTGCCTCGGGTCCAGGATCTGGATTATCTGGCGCTTCGGTTAACCCTGGCGGCGCTGTCCACCTGGAGGACTCCCAGTCGGCGGCAGAGTATGTGGCCAATGCCATTAAGTTGGCCTACAATCAGCCACCAGTGCAGATCCAGCTCAAGACTCCCCTCCAGGTGCAGTCCTCCTCCACCCAGAGGAGCTACAACGAGCAGCGGGAGCGGGAGCGAGAGCAGCTGCTGGAAAGGCAGCTGCACAAGGAGCTGCAGGCGGCCCAGCAGCAGCAGCAGCAGCAGCATCAGCAGCAGCAGGTCCTTCTGCTGACCTCTGCGGCCACAGCCTCCTCAGCCGGATCCCCTCCTGCAAAGGCTTTGCCCGCCTTGGCACCAGCTCCTGTCTACGAAAAGGAACCGGTGACCAGAAGCTACGACATCTACGAAGGCTCCTCCCCCTCCGCCTCCGCCTCCTCCTCCACGGAAGCCCATCATCCAGGGCAGATACCCGTTCAGGAGGAGATCGAGCGACACTATAGACCCAAGTACCACAGCAGCAGCAGCAGCGCCAGTAACTACAACTATGGCCAGTATCCGTATCGAAATCTCGAGGCTGAGGCCGAGGAAAAGGTGCGGGTATCCGCCTCCACAGAGATACCCAAGTCGGAGATCATGAAGCAGATAGAGAAGTCCGTGATCAAGTACATGAAGGAGCTGGAGGCGGAGGGCAAGATACTGAGCACGCCGCAGGAGCCCATAACACCGCCGCCACCACCGCCACCGCCGCCGCCACAGGCCACGCTAACCAAGACCTACTACAAGACGCAGTCGGGAGGCAGCTCCTTGGAGGACAAGCGCTACAGCAGCAGCACCATGCGACCCAAGTACACAGCGGCACCGGCACCGGCACCACACCAGCAGCAGCAGCAGCAGTCAAAGCAGCAGATCCTTCAGGTATATCACCAGCAGCCAGCAGTGCAGCATACAGTCCAGCATCCGGTGCAGCAGCAGCATCATCATCATCATCATCAGATCTCTGGCGGCAAGCTGAGGAGCTCCAGCCAGAAGCCTCTCCCCCAGCAGCAGCAGCAGCAGCACTTCCAATCCGAGACGGAGACCGCCTACCAGGCACCCGACCTGCCAGTGGATGAGCTATCGCCCAATGTGGAGTTCATTTACAAGATCAAGACGCGGGCACCACTGCAAACGGCCACCGTGAAGACGGTATCGAAGCCCTACACCCTGCCCCTGAAGAGCGCCGAGCACTTTGATCATGGCGCCGCCTTGAAGAACATCGAGGAGTTCGATCTGTCGCATGTGGTGCCCACACCCGAGCGTGACTCCCGCGAGGATATGGAGCGGAGCAAGCCCCACAAGCTATACTTCAATTCGGAGATCTATCACGACATAAACTCGCTGCCGTACAAGAGCAAGGAGGCGGCGGCAGCGGCGGCGGCCCTCCACGAGTATCAGCGACACAAGCTGAAGGGCAGCAGCTCCAGCTCCGGAGCTGCAGACCACCTGCATCCGGATTACAAGGGCTATGGCGGATACTTTGCCGAGCCCGAGCCGGCAGAGCTGGAGAACGAGTCCAAGCTGATGCTGAACGAGGATAACTACCATCAGCATCATCAGCATCATCATCCCTATCATCACTATCATGTGGTGAAGAAGGAGCCGCCGCCGCCGTCGCCGCTGCTGGAGGAGCACGAGCATGCGCATGACCACGACCACGATCACGACTCCTGGCTGGAGCAGCAGTCGGGCCTGCGGCTGGCCAATGCCCATGCCCATGCCCAGGCCCACGGGCATGGTCATGTCCAGAGCCAGCACAGTCACTCCTCCTCCTCCCTGCCGGGTCATGGCCACTCGCACCTCCACTCCGCCAAGCATCAGAGCCTGGACTACGATAGCTATAGTCCCAAGTTCAACAACAATCCCGAGGGCTATGGCTACCAGCACACCTACAAGGGTTCACGGGGTCAGGGCATAGCCTCCGCCGGGGGGGTCGGTGGCTCGGGCAAGCGGGGCAAGCGCGGCGGCGGCGCTCATCCGCGGCAGGAGGCCATCAAGAAGCAGCTGCGCGCCTCGGAAGTCAAGGATCTGGAGGCCAGCCTCGCCCTGAGGCCACCGCCCAAGTAGTCTCGTGCTAAAAAAAAATAATTAAAGCCACTAATTACACTAATTAAACACTCCCCTCGTAGCTGATTTTAGGCCAGAGTTTCGTGCTTGGTTCGATTGTATATGCTATTGTTATTAATATTATTATGATTTTTTTTTTGTTGTTGCTAGTAACTAAGTCTAAGTACGATTATTTATTGTGTATGTAGAAAAGCGAAAAGGAAAGTGCGCAAATTAAATGAATAAATCAATGAAAAATCAGTAAGAAAAGCTAACTTCAGGCGGAACTGAAGTTGATATACCCTTGTAGATAATTTCTTAGTTATTAAACAATATTTTGATACAAAGAGCATAAATTACACGAAACACCCTGTTTCGCATACACGTTTATATGGTAGCTATCAGAGAGCAGCAACGATCAATATTTTTTCCATCATACTCGATCATTGACTCAGATTTTTTGTGATGGAAAACTTTGCTTCAACAAAATTGAGTGATCTTTAGCGAGTGTGATTGAAGCAAACATTCAGTTCCAATCATTCTTGCTTGCTCCGCACCTGATCGGTTTTGATCGAACATTTTGTTAGAGCGGCAAAGAAAGATCGGAAAGGCTCCTTGTGCATTCAGTTCGATCACAATCGAGATTGATCGAGCCGATCAGTTCCGATCATCATACGCCAAGCAAACAATTAGGTTCGATCAGCAAGCAAAGCGATCGAGCCAACTGAATGAGAACGTTTCATTTTGTGAACGAACCGGGATCGAACATATTAGTTCGAAGCTCTGAGTTGATTTGCAAGGAGTTTGAGCTAGGACGATCGATCATGCTCGATCATACACAATGCAGCTCTCTGGTAGCTATCACATATACATAGTTGGCCGACTTTAATGCAAATTTTAACAAAGTGCTCTTATTGTTTAAAAAGAGATGCTGATACAATGTAAAAATGATTTAAATTACTTACCTTACCTTGCGGCGC
>JAEIIU010055808.1:0-31582 GCA_018874675.1 Drosophila baimaii
GAGATGACACCTTCACTGCGTTGCAAACATCATGGCAAAACTATAATACCCTCTGCAAGGGTATAAAAAGTTAAGCATTTGTTAGAGTCACAATTTAATTGCTAGAAAAAATATTTAAAAAATAAAAAATAATTAAAAACTATATTTTATGCCAAAAACACACAAAGATCTCGACGCAGACAAGAAGCAGGCTTTCGAAAAGAGCCACAGCTTCCTCATCAGAACCCAAATCTTAAACTTTGAGCATGAATACTTCAAGTTAACCGCTAGACCCTGTGGAGAATTCTAAAAACAAGGCAAGCGGTAAGTGCGTCAATGCTGTAGATGCCCCCTGTGAGCTTTGGACTTGGTAACATGTTTTCTAATGTTTAATTTAGGAATATTTAAAATTATATACACACCTTTGTACAAAGCAAGTAATCACAAAATAATATTTTCTTATTGCATATTTTTTGTTAAAAAATATATCCCTATTTTTTTTCGCTATCTGTAGAGATCTGCCCTCCCCCTCCCGTGTGCCATCATCACGATCTCCGTTTGCGAAATGCGTTTTTAACGTGCTTTTAATTGTGAGTTCCCCACCTCAGCCGTCCGTCCCCCTTCTGCCCTCCTGCCCTCCTGCTGCTCTCCTGCCCACAGTGCTCGCGGCTCGCTTGGCAAATTAAATCAAATTTGAACTAATTAACATAAATAAATTTACACAAATCCAATAGCAATATGGCTCGTTACAGGCCTTCACACTTTCCACTTCACTGTGCGGCGGCAGCCACCACCCCCAGGAAGGTGCCATCATCCCCCGCCGTCACTGGGTGACATTTACAAGCGATATCTGTCAAATGGGACAAGTTGCATTTGCAAATAAATAGACGATGGGCACTCGTTCGAACGGAAACGGAAGCTGACGAGCCACGAAGCCAGCCGCAAGGGGTTGCCGGGGGCAGGGGCAGGGGCAGGGACTGGGGCAGGGGCAGGGTGGTAGGCTGGTGTTAGCTTTGCTTCAACGCCTGCGCTTAAAGTTTTTAGGCGCTGGAAAATTAATTGGACTTGGAGAGCTGAGTACAGTGGGGGATGATGATTATTTTAATACAAAATTAAATCTATGAAGTGAATTTTTTAATAAATAAAAGTTTAGGCCAAGGCAAAAAATTATAATTATCCGATTTCAAATATTTTAAATAATTTTAGGCATTTCAAATTATACTTGTTACTTTAAAAAATATTAAATTAAAGTATAATGCATACATTCAGAAAAAAACATTCCTAGATTTTAGGAATCATGGACTACATAATCTACAATTTATTTTTATGGATTTTGGATCTTGGATTTTGGCCATGAATTGATTATTTAAGGCAATTAAATTTAAGGAACAAATGACCAAAAAAATGGTCCAACTACCTTCAAAATAGGAATGACCTTTAAGCATATGTTAATGAATATCTAACATAAATATTTACAGAATTTGTATAAATATTTGTATTTAACAAATTTTTAAAGCGCAAAAGAAATTATATAAAATTATAATATGGAATAATGTTAAATTATTATAGACGCTGGAATATATTTAATAATAAGCTATCATTGCTTCTCTCAGATTTGCATTTAAAAGTAGTAGCTTATTTCTAAATTAAATCAATAATAAATAAGTTACAGTTCAGAGCTTAATTTGGTATAAAATTCACAAAACATAAACCAAAGTTATTACATTTCTGGGGGTTATTTGAATCCAGCAGGATGTGCTTGGGACTTGGATCAGGTTCCTGCTAAGCTGCGGTCGCCCAAGCGGCGTATGCGCAATGTAACCAAGTCCGGCGTTGGCCAATTCCCCTCCCTCCTGCCACCACCCTTAACCACTAATCCCCAACTGCCCAGAGAGAGCCCCAAGAGCCACCGCCACCACCCACCCACTGCGTTCTCAGTTCAGTTATTTACTGCTTTATTTGCGGTCTTGTCAAAGCAATCAACACAGTCAGAGCGTGTCCTTTTCCTGCCTGCCCTCATTGCCTCCTTGGGTACCCCCACCCCCCATGGTGGTGGATTTTATTTACTTGTCTGGTCTGGCGGCGAGTGAGTGAGTGAGTGAGTGAGTGAGTCCCGGCTGATTCGTTGGCTCCGGGTTTATTTGTAGAATGATTTTTCAATAATTTATGTATGACGTTGTCGACAACAAGGACAGCCAACGCCACAGCAGGGGGTGTGCAGGGGGAGGGGGTGGAGTGGTGAGTGGGGTAGCAGCACTTGATTTAATGTGCGGGGTGTTACTTTCAACACCCTCCAATCAAAATAATAACAGAAACGGCAGAAACAGAACACTATTGACTGGCGCTGTGACAATGCAATTATAAATGGTGACAAAATAATTTCCGCTGCGTGATTTTTATGACAGTTGTTCACCGTACGGGTAGCATTCTGCTCCGCTGAACACCGACGAATGAAATCAGAATTAAATAGTTTAACTCCTCCCGGACGGACAAACGGATATTTTCTTGACCGTCTCCGTTGCCGGCTACGTCTCCGTCTCCGCTCATTTCAAATGCCATTTTAATGACCATAATTGGTTAGAATGTGGCCAAGGCATAATTTCAGTTCATCCGTTCCCTGGTTTCCTGTCCTGGCCTGTCCTGTCCCCTTCCTATATGTGGGTGCTTCCCAGAGTCAAGGCTGACACGACGGCCATATGAAATCATAATTCCAGGGCAACGTCTCGCGATTTTATGAAAGCTTGTCATTTGTGGCACGCAATGGCATTGCATTATAATTGGAAATTGGAAATTGCCATGAAACGGCAAAAACATAAAAAAATCCGCGCACAAAATACAAAATAAGAATGCCTCTCGAATGAACGCAGAAATGAAATATTAAAAGACGAGCCTTTTAATTCGAAACTCTTTTGTGAACTCTATTAACTTCAGTCCACCAAGGAGGCTTTCACGTTCTTGTGATTATTAAATGCCGAAAACGTGTGGGACTCTCTTCTAAAGAGAGTACAGTTCTTACTCAGTCACGTTTATTCTTATTGTTATTTCTATTTATTTTTATAAATTATACAGTAACTTATTTACAGCTAATTACTATTATTTTGTCTTATAATGTCTTCCTAGTGCTACAAGTTATTTGGTTAATTTAATGCACTGGTCACTAAGTAGGGTTCATATATTTTTCACAGTTAAACTTAATCTTAATAATATGTTGCATTCTCAAGTTTTAAATTTAAAGTGTGAGAAAAAGGAAATATGTAATTAATTTAAGGACAATTTGTTTTTCATAGACTGCTCAATTCAATGGACTTAGTAGAGTAAATAGGAATATACCATACTATAACTCACAGTTTTGTAGGATTCCCAAGTATTATTTGTCGTAAAAAGTGCAAATCGCAGCCACTTTTTGGGGCTTCAAACTTGAGATTTTTTAAGACATACTTTTCCTGTCTAAAAACAAAAGTTCCATATGATATATGGACATAAATTTGCACTCAATTTTGAAAATATCCTGGTGTTTGATATATCGGAATTCGAAATGATAAAATATATCACATTTAATGCTTAAATAAAATATAAAAATGTTATTTAATTCTTTTTTTTTTCTTACTGAAAATTTCTAAATTATATTTTTATATATTTATCTAGGCCTTAGCCATTATTATTATATTGTTATATATTATATTAGTTCTTAAAACTTGTTTGCAAAATAATAGTTCAAGCTTAGCTTAGGCTCTTCCTTGGCAGAGTTGGATAATAATCAGGATAGCGATTACTTGAAATATCAATCTATATATCGACCTTGGCATTAATTATCGATAAGTAATCGAGGTATCGATTTTTTCTGCCATCCCTAATTCGGTCAGAAGGCACTCGAAGGTGCGTTTTGGGAGTTTTTACTAGAATTCACAACCACTTCTAGCCTTAACTTGATGAACGAGCTTAGCTATGTATCTCTGGAAACATATTTATTGTATTGAACTATCAAGGTAACAAGTTTTTAGTATCTATTTTAGTAATCTTCAAGCTGTATTAAGTAGTTATAAATATTTTATATTAATTAATCAATAAACTTTGAATATACCGACGCAGATTTGCAAAATGATCGTAGTATGTCTTATGAAAAACCTTGGGACATAAGATCCTCTCGCAAATCTGCGTCGATTTGTTTCTTGATTTGAATTTAAAAAAAAACGGCTAAGTAAATTCCAAATTCTGGGTAACATTTATGCTTGGCGTTTCAAATTGAATTAGTATCTGAGGGGTTAAATCTCCCTATTTCCACTTCACCCCGCTTCGGCCATAAATCTAGGTGGCTTCCGGTGGTTCACACACTGAGAGAGAGAAGGCGAGCGCTGGGCCACGGGCTCTTTGCATTTCTAATGATTTCCTTTTTGCGGGGATAGGCCGGCGCTTTAAATTGCATTTCCTTCGATCCCTCGCTCCTGCGCTCCTGCAGGCAGAAGAGGGGTTTAGTTTTTGGCCACCAACCCTGTCGACTTTTTCACTGCACCCCTTCGGACCTCCACGGATTCGCCAGGAATCGGCGGATTTTTCTTTGCCGCGCATTGTGTCATCATCTTTGTCCATTTGGCAGCCGTTGCTTTGATTTATGTGCACTTCACGCTCCGTCTCGCCCCCGTGGCCTGCCCGTGGCCCTGCGCCTGGACGCATTATCCTGGACACGTGTGCGCACAAATTGATCCTTTATGAGCATTTTGCGGTTAATAATGCAGGGGCACGTGCCGGGGGTACCGTTAAGTGTAAATGATAAGCTCGGCCTTGAGTGGGCGGATGATGATGTGGGGGGCAAGGACCCCTCCAGCCATTGCCATTGGGGTTAAGTGTTAGTTTGTTTTCCCTCTCTTAATGGACGGATGAGGGGATTTCGACTGACTCGGAGTGCTTGACTGTGACACCTTTTGTCAACTTTGTGCCGTGTCCTGTTTTGTTGTTTAGTTGTTGTCCTTTTTCACTAGCGAGGGCTATGTGTGATTTTAAAGCGCTTAATAGCCACTGTGTCCCTATGTGTGTGTGTGGATAAATCCCGAATGACACTTCACACTTAATTTGCTCATAATGCCCGACGTAATCCGTTGACTGCCTTTGCCAGGACAGAGGCCAAGCAACCCCTGCCTGCTAATATCCTGCCAATTACACTGACAATAACAATATTTTCCAGAGATTTCCACCACCACCACCACCATCACCACCAGGGTTCGAGGAGAAGAAATCACCAAATCACCACCAAACAGTAGCAAAGCCAGAGATTCGAAAATGTTCACAAAAATCCGGATCTTATCGGAAAAAGCGGCCTGCTCACATATGCCTAATGTGACAAATTCATCGTCCTTGTTGTCCTTTTCAAGCACCGCTCGAATTCTCATCGCTGATAAGCGCAAATCCTTCGCCATCCTTCCTGCCATCCGAATGTGTCCTCTGCCGCATTTTAATCTCCCGCCCAGGGACAAATCGTCGAGATGCCTGGCCGCCGATAGAAAATGGCAACAAATGTTTTAATTTATATTTTTTTTTCCATTTCTCTCCTTTATTCCTCCTTAGAGGATTAGGCCAGGCCAGATCGGCACGGAGGGAGGGGGGGAACGCGGCCAGTTGTTCAGCTGTGAAAAGCGTTTCGCGGCCGATACGATCGCCTAAATATGATCCCAAGCTTTATATGAATATACATCTATATTAATGTTTTTATAGGAAGTGATTGAGTTTCGGATACCATGCTCTCGAACTTGTATTTTAATTATCACAAAGGAATGTTCAGTACTATATCGATATGTAATGCAAAAGCCGATATATACATCGATATTTTAACCTTCCGATATATACGCTTTAAGCCGATTTTCTGTTTAATATATCGAATTGTGCAAAAGAAGACCCTAAGCTTAGTTTAAACTATTGTTGTTGAAAAAAATATACGTAACTAATATAAAATTATAAAAAAATAATTAAAAAATAGTGGGTAAAAAAAGAAAAAGAAGTAAGAAAAGCTAACTTCAAAGTTGATATACCCTTGCAGATAATGTGTTACTTATATAACAAGATATTCATACTAAGAGCATAAATTACACGAAACACCCTGTTTTGCATATATGTTTACATGGTAGCTATCAGATAACGTTCGGCGATTTTAATGAAAATCTTAAGAAAGTGCTCTTATTGTTTAAAAAGCGCATGTATAATGTAAAATGTATGTAAAATGTAAAAATCATATGTAAAATATGAATTTAGACCTATTTTTCCTATGGCAGCTATGTGATATATTGGTCCGATTTCAATGAGATTTCTAGGGTGTGGCTGTATTCATATTAATAGAGCACAAATTGAGTTTCATTTACATATCTTGAAAAATAGCGAAAATATGGTAATTTTTCCCGATCGTTTCTATGGCAGCTATAGAATATAGTATTCCGATTCCGGTCGTTCCGACATATATACTGCTTGCAAAAGATATTAGACTATACTGAAAGTTTTAGCCCAATAGCTTTAAAACTGAGAAACTAGTTTGCATATAAACAGACAGGCGGACAGACAGACGGACATGGCTAGATCGACTCGGCTGGTGATGCTGATCAAGAATATATATACTTTATGGGGTCGGAGATGACTGCATTGCAAACATTATGGCAAAACTATATTACCCTCTGCAAGGGTACAATAAATAAAGTACACCTTTGGTATATTTGTTCGATATTAAATGATAATATTGATATTTTATTATCATACGCGATATTTGTCGATATTTTAGATTTCGATATATCAACCTTTGTGATATTTTCCATATGATATTGAGCAGGATACTCTAATCAATATATCTTAATGGACTTTTCCTCCCGTTAAACATGTTATTATTTTTATTTATCTATTATTTATTTCCAGGCTTTAAGTTTAAGTTTCTGGCAAGCCAGTTAGCTCTATATATACGAATGCATTTAAAATACTATGACCTGCATAGGATAGATCACCGACTTTAAAGCCCCTAAACATATGGTGGGCCTCGACGGGGCCCAAACAATTTGCATAACTATAGCGGCCAACGGCGCATAAATCTTCTATATGCTTTCTATTTAACTTTTACTAAAGACTTCCGACACATTTCTGCGGCGGGCAATTTGCAAGGGGATTCCCGGATCCCGGATCCCGCGGCTTCAGAACTCTACTCGACTGCCCTGTCAACACCTACACACCACTGGATCCCAGTGCTGTCCGGCCTCGAGAAGCCAACTTCTAGCTTCGATTGTGAGCCAAAGAGAAGGCCAAAGTCGAGTGCCTCGACCATGCCATGTCGGGTACTAGGGAGTAAGCTAAAGTCTTGGTATTTTCTATAGCTTACAAGCCCATTTCCCAGGCACTTTCACCTGCTTTAGCCATCGAAAAACAGCCAGAATTGGCGGCTAAACAGCTAAAAAGAGCAGCACTCGGCGGCCCGGCCATGGAGGAGTTCCAACTGTTGACGACGATGGCGTGCCTGGCCTCCATTTGGCCCGACAGAGTCCGCGCCGCAGCTCGTGGAGGTGGCCCTGGGTTCCACCTGCGTCTGTCTCTGTGTGTGTCTGGAGCCCTCGAGGCTTGTAACTTATCTAAATGAACACAATTATTGAATATAATCGCTGGCGAGGCAGAGGTGAGCGCGAAAGGAGCGAAAACAAACACGAGAAATTTCATGCCGCCTTTTAGGCGTTCCTGCGCTTTGCCAAACGAGGAGCAGCAAGGAAGACCCATCAGTTGGCTAGAGGAATGCCCTGCCAAAAAAATAATTATTATATTATTACTAATATATTCCCCACTGTATTCCCTAATATTTTTACTTCAATCAGAAACCAACTTCCATTACCCCCCCCCCGTGCAGAGAATAAACATTTTGCAATTATCAAGCAAATATTTATTTAAGCGTAATTATCATAGAACGACAGGGAGGGGATGGAACGACCCATAGATGAGTCCATGGCAAAATCAAATAAAAAATTCAACTTGCCGGCAATTAAGCGCAATTTCCGTTCGCTGTCAAATGATTATTTGAAATGCATATCTATGTGTAGGGGGCTAAATAATTGATGCGGCCTTTTGCAAAATGATACAAATTATATAGCGAGCAGATATTACAAGAATCGGGGAGTTGGAAAAAATATGAAAAGCAACAAAAATACAACAAAATTAATTGAATTAAATAGGCAGCACAAAAAACAAGACACTTATTAATTCCGCCGCCCCCCCGTCCGAGAGGCAGCATATGTGCCGTGTCGCCAGTCGGCCAGAGGCATCAGCGAAAAGGCAGCGGAAGGCAGATGGAAATGGTAATGGTAATAAATGAAAATCAAAAATAAAAAAAAATATATATATAAAAACAAGAGTGTGCAAATTAAAGGCAAACAAAGTTGATGCCGCGCAACTTTTAATTTCATTTTGCCCCTCTATTTGTTTATTACACTTTTCCCCGAAAAGAGAGTGAACTGCAGGTGGGTCGGCAGGTGGAAAGTGCAGGCGAGCTCCTTGGGTGCCTCAGTCGGTTTTTTTGGGGGCTAAATCCGCGAATCGTGGGCGTTCTTCCGGTCCGCTCGTCCAGCCCCCGTTTCGTCGCTGAAGGGTCTGTGGCCCATAATTAGGCTGAATACCCGGGCACTCGGCTAGATTGCTATATACTTTCGGTATCTGTGAAAGGGCCTGTGCCCGCTCTTCCTTACTAATAATACCCTTGGTAGGCATTAATTAATATTTAAATCATTTTGTATGCAAATATTAAATTCTAACCAAAGGTGGCAACAAATATCGAGTTATCGATAATGTATCGATATTTAACACGACTGTTGGGTATATCGAACTGTGCCAAAAAAGAAGCTAAGCTTAGTTTAACCTATTATTGCTGGAAGATACATATAAAACAAGTATTGCTCCTTAAGATATTTTATATAAATAAAATGTAAATAACGTTTTCCGATATTTATCGATATTATATACATTCGCTGTTATCGATAATATCGATATTTTAACAACGTAACCTTTGTTTAAACTATTATTGCTGGAATATATGTATTTAAAACTAATACAAGAATTGCACTTTAAGATATTTTAAATAAATAAAATGTAAATAACGTTTTCCTATATTTATCGATATTACATACATTTGCTGTCATCGATAATATCGATATTTTAACACTTAATAAATAACAAACATTTCAAATAGCAATTTTTATATGGAGAGACTTTTCCTTTCGATATAAACCTATCTAAAATCTATCTATACATCATGCAAGCCCAAAAGCCATTAAATAAAACATAAAATCGCTTAAAAGAACATCAAAATTCTCCCCAAAATTTGAGGTTTAATTTTAGATTTGAGGAAATAAAGAGAAAGGACGGCCTCTGCGCCACTCTAAACCGGGCGGAAGGAGCCTCAGCAGCCACCCTGTTCCGTTGATTGGCTGCTTAAGCGAATTGCGGTGGAGGATTTTGCGGAATTCTGCCGTCGGATTCAGGACGCAGGATGACTACTACGATGCTGCTGCCGCTGTTGGTCCACCCACAAAAATGTGCGGCTAATTGGATGTCTATATGCGGGGACGGATATGTGGCAGGTACTTTGACAGTCGGCGCGGCGCCTGATTTCTATGCAAATTGATGTTACAGCACAGTAAGCAGGCAATATTTCTGCTTCATTTCGTAAATGCGTCCGGGGCACGGGCACGGGCACGGGCACTTGCACGGGCACGGGCATACCCCCTGCTCTCTCTGCTCCTGGCATCCTCCGCATCATAACCAAATCCCCGATGGCAGTCGTCCATCGAGCTCCTTGGATTGGCGCGTTTGCATATCAAACGCTCGACGCAACGTCACGCCGGTGATGCGTCTTTAATTATACATGAATCTCCAGCCAATTTCATGTGTACGACATTAACAAAAAAAAAAAATTGGAAAAAAATACAAAAAAATGTAATGGTAAGGTAAACATATAAGCACACGAGCTATAGGAAATTAACAATACTCACAAGCGAGTAAATAAATTACATCTGGCACTTGCATATGGTATATGTCTAAAAAGAATATACATATATTTATAAATAATATTTATTTAAATATTAGCTTAAATAACAAATTGATTTTACGAACTTAAGTATTCCTAAAGTCCACCCACACTCTTATACAGAAATATATTATGTGTAAAGGGTATGCCTCCCTATATAATCAAGAGTATTCATTAAAAAAAACCTTCCTCTTTGATTATGTTTAAATAAAAAAACATAAAAAATAGTCTAAGTAATAAATAAATAGTAAACATTTATTTTAAAAATACATATGTTAACATAAAATGATGGCGTAATCGTTGTCCTCCAGAAATAATCATTTCATATATAAATAATTATTAATTTAATAATATTCGGCTATAAATAAGGTCTTGAGATAGAGAAAAATCGATTTCAACATAGAAACAATCGATTCCTCTGGTTTTGGTCGATAATTAATAAGGGTTTGAAAGAACAGATATATGGTAACACTCGAAAAAGACGAGAAATAAAGTCTTAATATGAGAATAAGGACAAAACCCAATGAGCTATACGTCTAGATATTTTATATTCCATGTTTCTATATTTATATATGAAAATTATTTATATTTAGTTTGTTTATTTAATCGATTTAATACATTTTTATTTCATAAAGGTCAGAAATATCAATGCACTGAGAATGAGATTTTTTCAGTTCTCAGCTTGAACAGAGACACTCTCCACACCCAACTCTATATATTTATTGCTTTATTTAGTTATAAGCTGATATATATTTTAAAAAATAAATAAATTAAAAAATAATAATATAAATAAATAACAAATCGAAGAGTCAAAGCTCTCGACTTATTCCATTGTTTCTCCGCCATTCCCATCTGCCTTGGGACCCACCCCCTCCTTTTGTTCACTCTCACCCATGACTGCGGAATTGGTTTTAGTTTTTTACCGACTATGTCCGTAATTAGCACACATCTGAACACACTAGAGCACCGATCGTGTTTAATTGAGCGTATATGTTTGTGGTGCAGTCTCTGTTTTGTGTCATTTGCCTTTAATGAACGGTTGCCCGCTGGCCAAACAGACCGCTCCACAGCCACAGCCACGTCCATGTACCTACTGTCTTCTTACCTCCATTGTCCTACCAAGCGTCGCGTGGCCTTTGTTTTAAGCAAACAGCAATTTAATCGTTGAGGCCCATTTGTTGCTGGCAAAAAAAAAAACAAAAAAAAAAACAGAGCAAAAACCGAAACAACAGACAGGGAAGTAGTTTTTGAAATTAAAAATTTACACAAATATCATCTGTTGAGAACTAAAATGTACTTACTTCTTTGAATATATGTATTACCTGTTTTGTAAAATTATGTTTCTTGTTTGAAATTATTATAAGTTATTTATGTGATGTATACAGCCTAGGGTTTAGTTCTTAAAGACCAATAATCTGTAATTTAAGGTTCAGGTTCTTCAGCAATTTTTAAGTGTTTTTTTTAAGTGAAAAATGGTTGTATTGGCTTGAAGCAGTGTTGGGCACTGAAAGTCAATTCGGAGCCTCTCAAAAAAAAAATAAAAATTAACCCTAGAGTTAACGAGGTAACAAGGTAAGTCCCTAACATCGGCTTGTATGTTTGGCTTTTGTATTGCTTAGCTAGCAGTGCTCATAGGAAATTTCTAAGCATTTGTTTTTCCCAAAATAAGAGAAGCTTTTTTAAAAATCTACATTTTATTAATTCAATTTTGATGTAATACTTTAAATTAATAAAAATCTACATTTTATTAATTCCATTTTGATATAATACTTTAATACTAACAAAATGTACACAATTTGGGAACATTTTACAAATTCATTTACCTTAGTTCTGGCCTCGAATTTATTTTTTTTTATAAAAACAAGACGAAGTCCTCCGCATCGGCATGTATGTTTGGCTTTTGTAATGCTTAGGTAGCTGTGCTTGCTTATCTTGGCAACTTCTAAGGATTCGTTTTAACCCAAAAAACACACACAGTTTATTAAAAGAACTAAGTCTTAATAAGAAATAAATATTATTATAATCATTATCATTTATATTATAATAAATAATTTATTTAGATGAAATACCCAATGCCTTATAAATGTACACAATTTGTACAGCAATGACAACTTTAAATCTTGCCTCGAATTCCATTTTTTGTACGAAAGCCAGACAAGGTCCTCCGCATCGGCATGTATATTTGGCTTTTGTAATGCTTACAGCGCAGTGCTTACCTTCAAAGGATTCAGTTTTTTAAGAATACGACAACAGTGAAGTTGTAAGTTCACTTTTGTGACAGAATGTATCTTGAGATCCGTGTGGATCGGTCAGCTGGCTCACTGTTCATATTTTTGGTCCTTGGACCGGGACTTCAAGGATCGTTTGCTGGCTTTCGCCTGCAGCGCCGTTTTATTTCGTGTGTGTGTATTTTTTTGTATTTTTTTTTTTTGGCTTGCATGCAAGCACGCAATGCAAGCCCAATACGTACCTCGTACACCTCTTAACCCTCGGAGGCCAGTGTTTTGGCCAACTGGTGGCAGCGCTATTCAATATATCAACTTTTGGCCTAATAAATGCACTAATTGCGGTTAAATGCATTTTGCATGCAATTATAATCATTAGGGGTTGGCTGGCACGTCGTCGTATATCCTCCCCTCCAACTCCACCCCTTCCTCCACTCCCTCCACCCCTCCGCAGACATCGTTTGTAAATTGTTTCTGTTGGTCATTATTTTAATTGCCCTGGGACATGACCAGTTCCCCTCCCCGCAATGGCACAGTAGCTAGTGTTATATATTTCCGTAGGTATTATTTTTTATTTAGGCAAAAAATATGTGGTTACTAAACATAGACAAAAAAAAAAAAACACACACACACACAGACGTACATATATGTACTTTACATATTACAACGTTTATAGGTAGTTCTAGGCTATGAAAAAAAAATGGGTTCGATTACATTTCTAGTCGACATCGAAGATAATACATTTCGTGGCTAAGCTCAACTATACAAAAAACTCTTCTGATTTTATTTTTTGGCTGCTAGTTTTTACAACATTCAAACGAATATCTGTTTTTCTTAGGCTAAGTTCTAAAAGCAAATCAAATAAATTAGGCAAGCACACACAGACACTGAGATATGATTATGTACAAACACACACAGAGGGGGTGGGTGCTTGGGGTGTGCCAGGTGTGTGACATGGAAAGGGTACTTTCTCCGGGATCAATGTGGGTCCAAATGAGGCAAGTTAGGTGATATTTTCCTTGGTTTTTCTGGGGGAAACTTTGAAATATTGTAAGATCTGCGAGACATTGTTTTGTAGTTAAAGTTGCGAGTGATTGTCGGTTTTCTCGGATTTTTTTGGCACTACAATGTATGCACATTTCCATTTGATGAATAAAATAAGATAATATCCTAAGAAGATATATCTTTGCCGATTCCCCCTCCATGTCACGTCTTTGGCACCGCCCTAGCTCCTCCTCCCCCTTACACGCACACAAGCCTGCTTCCAGCTGCTCCGTCTCCGCCTCACACCTGAATCTGGTCCTCGTCCTCCGATTGCGAGCAGCTGTCCACGGATCTGCCCGGCGGACTGCCCGGATCCAGCGTGGGACTTGGCGTCGACGGCGGGCGTGGCGGCGGCGAGGAGGGACCTGGCCTGTATACGGCGGGTCCCGGGCTGGGACCGGCCATCGTTGGGCTACCACCCAATGGCTTGGTCACGGCTCCAGCTCCCACACCCGCCACGGATACGGCCGGCGGCGGCGGTGGCAGGGGATTTCCCGCTGCGGCAGCGGCAGCCGCCGCACTCTGGTAGTAGCTGCTCAGCGAGGACAGCGAACTGGAGGCGGACAGGTGGGAGAAGGGCGCCGGGCCCACGCCCACGCCCACATTGGGCACTCCGGCGTATAGGTTGTACGGCAGCGGCTTCTGCATGGCAGCGGCGGCGGCCGCCTGGCGGTAGTAGATGTCGATGCTTGTGTGGGGCGCTGGCCCGTGGGCCACGGCGGCAGCGGCGGCGGCTGCTCCGGCACTGCTGCCGGCAGCGGCCGCATATGGCCAGGCGCCCAGGTACGGCGAGCCGCCGTACAGGCGCTGGAAGGCGGCAAAGTTGCCAGCCTCCGCCAGGAGTTCCAGGCCCACGGCGGTCTGGCGCTTCCACTTTGTCCTGGAAAAATCCAAAGAATAATTGATGTTAGCTTTAAGCCCAAGCAGATCATGCCACTCCATGTGGCAAGAGAGTAAGAGAAGGAGAAGTGAGAGAACGAGACATTCGTCTCGTCTTGGCATTGCCAACACACCCACCTGCGATTCTGGTACCAGGTCTTCACCTGACAGTCGCTCAGGTCCAGCTTGTGAGCCAGCTCCTGGCGCTCCTGAACGCTGAGGTACTTCTGCCGCTCGAAGGACTTCTCCAGCGTCTGCAGCTGGTGATCTGTGAAGGCGGTTCGGGCCTTTCGCTGCTTTTTGCTGAGCCCACTCATGTCGCTGGTGGAGCCGCTCTTGATGCTGTTTCCGTCATCGTCCTTGCCGCCTAGAAAAAGACAGAGAGAGACAGGAGTTTAGAGGGGTTATATTTAAGGCTCCATGGAGTAGGTTAACTTGGCTCGGACTAGGAACCCCCCCTCACCCCCTCTTCAAGCCTCACATCGATCTGTCTGCGATCCATGGAAACCGTTTCACTCACAGTTAAGGGCTCGTTTATGGCCACGCAATTGCCTCTTCCGCTCACAAAGCGATTCCCCTTCGCAGTGTGTACTATGAGTGTGGTGTGTGTGTGTGTGCAAGTGTAATAAAAATGTGTAGCAAAATGTCTAAACTTGGCAGAAAAAAGTGCAAAGATAGCGAGCGGGCCAAGAGAACTGTTCTTACCAACGACTTGCCTGCCGCCGGCCTGCCCTTTAGTACATACAATTTATGTAAATTTAAGCGATTGTGGCTACCCGATAAGTGAGAGCGTGTTTTTGGGCCATGGTCAGCAGGGCAGGGTAGGGGGGAAGCCGGGGGCCCAGGGACCACTCGCGCTGCAAACTCTCAAGCGTTAAATTATTTAAAGTGAAAATTTGCCAAGTTCCGCATTTAAATGAAGTCTGCAAAGTGGGGGTGAATGGGCTCACAGAAAGAAAATAAATATTGGTAACGAAACACTTTAGGGCTCACTCCCAAACTGGGTTTTTTTTTGCTTATAAATTCTTCAATAAATTGGAAAAGAATTAAGCTTTACTAAGGGAAATAATCTGAGCTCAGGGCTTTGTAAAATATATTTCTGTGAAATATCTCTAGTTTTCTCCATTCGCAGTAAGTGTAAATACATGTGAAAAGTATTGGTAAATAATTATAAAACTAGTAAAACTTTTCATAAGCTTCATAATCGATTGTATCGATATTAATCTGGGATGTTCACCGCGTTAAATCGATATTTTACTTGGTATATCGCAAGGTGCCAAAAGAATAACAAAATTAGTTTATAAAAGGTGTTAAATATGGTTGGTAAAAGAGCACAAGTAAATGAATTAATACTTGCATAGATATTTCAAATTTCTATATATATAACTAAACGATATTTGAGGGCGATATCCGATATAACCCTATAAGCTATTGATCCACCTTCTCCTCCTCCCAGAGCAGCCTCATAGTAAACCTACTGAAGAGTAAAATAAATCCAAGCAGGCCAGGAGTTCGTACTCCCCCCACTTCGAAGAGTAAGTCACATTAGTAAGTCCTATATAACAAAAGCAAACAGTTCTAGTTATTATACCGGAGCTCCTAAAGGTAACACATCAATATATATTCCTGAGCTTATAAAGAAAACTCATCCAAAATATATTCCTGAGCCTATACAGACAACAATTCAAGATGACCGACGACATGCCCGAAAATAGGTTCCCGAAAAAGCGCCGGTATTATGTGACTGGCATCACCTCGGGCACATGCTCGCTGGGAATCCGCTACGACGACGGCGTTATGATCGCCACCGACACCCTGGTGACCTACGGATCCGAGAAGGCCTTCCTGAACAAGCAGCGCGTGTTCAAAATGAACGAAAGTCTCCTGATGGCCGGCAGTGGGGACTGGCCCGACTTCTGGAACATAAAGGTCGCAGCTGAAGCTAGGATCGTCAAGGACTTCTGCTTCGACCAAGCCGACCGAATGCGTCCCAGCATGGCGGCCCGTTGGTTGAGCCACGAGATGCACCAGCGTCGGTTCGAACATAGGGGATTGAGTTGCAGTGTGATATTGGGCGGGATCGAGAATAACGGATCCCCATTCCTGGCCAAAGTAAACAACATTGGCGGGTACTTTGCGGATTTCGTGGCGGCCACCGGGCCGGCCGAGGCGCTGGCCAAGCCGTTGGTGGTCCATGCCAAGCCGCCCGACAGGGAGTTTACCGCCGCGGAGGCCGAGAAGATGATTCGGCAGTGCCAGGAGACGATGTTCTACCAGTGCTGTGCCTCTATCAGCCAGTTCCATGTGGGGGTGTGCAGCCGCGACAAGTGCAGCGTTAAGGGACCCATCAAGATCTCAGAGAGTTGGAGTGTCGCCGAGCTAGTCCCCGAAGAGGGGACTGGTGCTTAAGGCTACACACAATCACCATTGCGAATTTAATTTGTATTTGTCAAATAAAACTGACCCGAGCAAGATATTATTTAAGTCCTTTTTTGTTTGCCAAAGATTAATGTACATATCTGGTACTGGTTGGGCTGGCTTATCGATACCAACTCGGGCATCATAGTGTATAATGAAGGCAGAACGATAAGTGATTGATGGCGGCGATAAATGAGCGATAATGCCGTAAATTGAATTGAAAATTAATTTGCAATTAAAGCAAATTACTTGCGATGTTGCTGGATGCTGGACGATAATCCATGTTTTAACCGTATTCGTGGGCATTCGTGTGATTAATATTTTTAATAAAGCTGTTTGCGAATTAAGAGCACAATTAAATGTTGCCAATTGACACTGCTGTCGGGGTTTAACTTATTAACTTCGATTTCAAGATCTATTTTTTTTAAATATAAATATTCATACTTTTCAAGAGGTTTCCTTGGGTTCTTTTTTTATCCTTGAGCACCGCAGCCCCGAAATCATTTCCTGCAGCATCGAGCTCCGGCTGCTCCCCGATAATTGTTTTTTTCTTTCTCAAAATTAACGTCCCTGCTTTTCTGATGAACTGACCGATTGCAGCTTTCCCTGCCTGCTGGCCAATCACTTAGCCCCTCGGCGCCCCAGCCTGCCACTTTATTTATTCGCTGTCATTCGCAGTGGTCATCAGCGCAGGAGGTGGAGGAGGAGCGGGGCAGAGATAAAAGCGACTACCGTTTATAAAAGTGCAATTGGAAACAGGAAATTGCTGTAATAAATGGCACAGAACAGAGGGCCCTGGATGGAACCCGAACCCGAACCCGAACCCGAGTCCGGGCCAAGAGCGGAGCCAGAGATGAGTAAGCATCCAGTAAGCCTGGTTGCCATCCGCAGCTCCTCTCTGCCCCAGCCGTGGGGCATCTATTAAAGGGGTTAAATGCATTTTTATAACAATTTTCACAATTAAATGTTAGAGCGAGCGGGCGGAGGCAGTGCGTGAGATGCTCGTGGAGGAGGGGGGGAGAGCGAGAGAGCGAGCTTCTATGCAATTATTTAAGATTTTTGCGCAGTTTCGTTGCTCCTCTGCGGCACGCCCCATGCCATTTTGCCGGCTTTTGCAGGTGCATGCCCCCCCATCAGAGGGAGGAGCAGGGGGTGTCGGCGCCGGGGATGCGGCTGCCTTTAGAAGCTTGGCAGTGACGCAAGCTAAGCGTGAAAATGCATTTTTTTTTTGTAACCACAGAAACAACAACGAAAAAAAAACAAAAGCGGCGGGTCGAGAATGTAAAATGGTCATGCAATAATTTTTACAGTTTGTTTAGCAAAGCGACATCGACGAGGGCCACCTCGAAGCCCCCGCTACGCCCCTCCCCTCCCTGCCATTCCTGCCACACGAAAAAAAAAACAAAAAAAAACAAAAGACTTAGGCAACGAACTTGACTGCGGAACCGATTTACTTGTAATGTTTTTTACTTAATTGAATTAGTTTTTTTGTTTTTTTTTTCTTTTTTTGATTTACTCAAGCTGGCGTTATGATGGGGAAATGCGGTTACACAGTGAGTGGCACAGTTGTCAGGAAAAACTGTGGTAAAAGGAAAAACTCAAGCCACTGAAGTGCCAAGCCAAGCATTGCCATGTTTTATCTTTTTTCTTAAATGCCAAATAAGGATATGGAGCAGGTAATCAGGGCAAAGGATACTTTGTAGTTAGTGCTTAATATCATAAGGAACTGTTTGCATCAGTTTTTTTATTATTAAGCCATCTGCATCATATGTGAAGTTCTTTGGTAAAATGGTAAAGGTAAACTATTTAGATATCTTATCATTTTCATCCCATTATAAACATTCATTCTAGGGCTTTTCATTGCAAACTGTACCCATAATGGAGGCAGCTTTAGAGCCCATTTAAAAAATTAACAGAAATATAATAGAAATTCAAAATGATCACTGCAAAAAAAGGGCTTCTCCCTTTTTTCTCATTAATTAACCCCCTTGATTAAGGACCACTATCTCTGGTTAAGATGTCAGTTGCCTAACTGGCAGTCGTAATTAAACAAACCCTTCGATATTCTTATTAGGTATTCTCCATGCCAGGTTAATTAACCGACGGACAAAAATATTCCAGTAACCTGACACAGCTTAACTCTTATTAATTCAGCCCAAGGTCGCCAAAGTCTTATATAAAATCAAAAAAGTTAGTTAAACCCTTCCAGAAATATTAACTTGAACCTGCTTTATGCCCGCAATGTCCCTGCAAACCTAACCCAACCCATCCCCCACATAGTACAGAGGCTCACCTCACCATTGCTACAAACGCTGTGATCATCCATGTGGCCGCTGCCTCCTCCGCCGCCTCCCGCGCTGCCCGCCTCGTCGCTGTCGCACTCCTCGTTGTCATTGTCGTGGTCATGCTCGTTCTCGATCTCGTTATCCTCGTGATAATCGCTGCTGTCATCCAGTTCTGTGCCCGCACTAGGTCCGCCCGCCACGCCTACGACTCCGCCGCCGCCGGCTGCTGCCACAGCGGCAACGGCCGCAGCAGCTGCTGCGTTATTTCGCGCAGCAGCCGCGGCAGCAGCGGCGGCATAATGCTGCTGCATAGCCGCCGCATATTGGGCCACATTTAAGCCATTGGTGGCGCGCGGATGTGCCACGGCATGCGGATGTGGGTGCAGATGCGAATGCGGATGTTGATGCGGATGTGGATGGTGCAGCGGCAGCGGTGGTGCGGAGGCCGCTGGTGGCTCAAAGTTTTCGCCGTTGTTGTTGTTGTTGTGAGCGGGACTGCTGCCGCCGCTGGAGCCCGAGTTGTTGTTGTTGTTGTTGTGGCGGTGATGGTGCTGCTGCTGCTGCTGCTGCTTGTAGAAGGTGGTGGTGAGGATGTCGTTGATCATGAAGCGGGAGCGACTGGGCTTCGAGGGGGTGGTGGTGGTGGTGCCGGTGCTGCCGGACATGCCGATGCCTAGGCCGATGCTGGCCGGCGGCGCTGTCTGCTGCTGCTGCTGCTGTTGCTGCTGCTGCTGCTGTGCCGCGTAATGCTGCTGCAGGAGGTGCTGCTGCAGCGGCGGGGGATGATGCTGGGCGTGCTGCACGTGCTGCAGGTGCTGCAGGTGCTGCAGGGGGTGGTGGTGCAGGTGATGGTGCAGCGGATGCGCGGCCGCCGCAGGCGTTTCAGCGTGCGTTTGGGTCAGTATGCTCATCGAGTCCTTCATGTCCTTCCGGGGGCACCCACAAGCCGATCGATGCCTGTCAACTTTCCAGGGCACTTTTCGGGGCTTCGGAGCACTTCACAAAAAAAAACTTAAACTCATTCACTGATGTGTGTGCTTCGGGTTTTTCTCTCTAAAGTTTGTGTCTAGTTTCGCATGATCTCTGCTGTTTCTCGAGAGGTTCTACGTTCGCAAACTGTTCAAATTGTTAGATTTTCACTTGGTTCTTGTTCTTAACGCTTTCCCAGCTATTTCTTGTTCGAATTGGTGCAGTTTTCAAGACCCTATGGCATTTTTTATGCCCGTCCACAAAGAGCTTTTTGAACACTTAAAAAATTCCCCTCAACTTTCACATCGACGTGCACGGCTTGGCTGCCAAAACGAGACTGAGCGGCTTTCGTGTATGAAACGCACCTGCCGGCGTTTCTCTGCCGCCTCGGACTCGACGTCGGCAGCGCCGCTCGGCGGTGGCAACATTTTCGCCACTTTGTTGTTGTTGCAGTCGCTACGGGCGGGGCGGGGTGGCATTGAAGTGGTGGCGCGACCAGGGCAGCCCGCCCCAGCCCCGTGGGCCAGACAGGGACAGCCGTGCCAGCAGCTCTCGCACTCAGAGCCGCTCTCTCTCTTTCTCTCTCTCTCTCTGTCTAGTGTTGCCGTCTCATCGGGCATCCCGCTCTGGCGCAGCGCCATGTTGCCAGCGCGAGCGCGAGCGCAGGCAACTCACCACACTGGTGGTGGAATTGGTCTCTCGCGAGATTTTTATAGCAGCGAATGTCGGTCAAGTGGTTGGATTTTGGATTCTGCAATGGATATATGTTTATAATATTGCAAAGGATTTATGAATTAAGTAACTTATAGTAATTAAAATAAATTAAATTAATTAAATAAAGTTTTGGGTAAAATATCTGATAAAATAACACAAAATTAGGAAATAAAACTCTTAAGATGTGCCATAAATTACAAAAAAATGCCAAAAACTTAAATTTGTACACATTCGAATTAAAAAAGGATTGTAAAAAGGTTAAATTAAAATTATATAAATATTTATTTATTTATTTAAGAATAAAATACATAGAGAACAAAAAAAAGGTTATTAAGATACAAAATACAGCAAAGAAGATAAATAATTCCTATTTTGAGAACAATTGAAAGGAATTTCTTTTGGCTTTCCATACAGCTTCTTAGCGAAAAACCAAAATCGATTTTATATAGCGTCCAAGGAAGATTTCTTCCCGATTAAAGAGGATAAAATTATTTAAAATTGTTCTCCTTTTTTCTGGGTGTATAAAGTAAGCCCCTTTTCAAAAATTTTAAGCCATATTTGTGTGATTTGAAGTAGAAAATATTACTATTTATAATATAATATTTATATAATATAATAATAATATAATAATATAATAATATAAAAATAGAATAATATAATAATATACTAATATAATAATATAATATTTAATGTATTTTAATATAAATAACAGTTTAATAGTAATAAAAAGAAGTCTAGAATTCAAATAAAGAGATTTCTAAAGACTCAGCTCCCATAACTGAATACTTACTATAATAATAATAGTTACAAGTAAGGTAAAATTAGATCCCTAATGTGACTTTAACGTACAGAAATGCGATACATTTCCCGGTTCCTTCCCTTTTTCCCTCTCTCCCTCCCTCTCTTCAAGTATAATTTCCCACAACAAGAAGACAATTAAAATTTCACGCCAATAGCTCAGTCCTGGGCCGATCGCCATAGGTTTTGATGGGCCACATGTTGGCCAAAAAGGACTAATTGCAGGAAAAGAAGCGGAGCGAGGTAAACAAATGCAATTTGTCGAGCGGCGGCGGTTTCCGTTTGATTGATATTGATTCTGGCCGAGGAGTTTTGGGAAGTGGAAAATGTGGAAACGGGGCAAAACGAGGAAGAGCGGGGAAGGGGAGAGGGAGAAAAGGTCAGGTGACCTGAGAAGGTCGTTAGTGGTGGTGGGGAAATTAGAGCGGCTTCCAAGGACTCAAGCGCGCGCTTCAATGGCATTGCAGACGCATTAAAGTAATTAGCGTCTGGCGGAGCATCAAATGCGGCGAAAAGTCAACCGAGTCCTTCGTCCTGATGACGCTTATTGCACTTAAATGCATTTAATTGCCAGCCCAGTCGCATATCCTGCGGTCTGCGGTCGGATTCGTATTCGAACTCGGGCTCGAGCTTCGACTGCCAATGCCAATTGAATGCTTAAAATAATTGCACTTCTGCAGCGAAAAAAAATGGGAGAGAAAGCACTGGGAGAAAAGGTGTGTTAGGTAGTAAAAAAACCAATATAAAAATAAATAATAATAATTATTTAATAATTAAAGTAAATAAAGATTAAAAGTGTTTGAAAAATCGCTATATAGATACTGTAAAAATATTTATGCGCAATAAATCGATATTCTGTTTAATATATCAATCTGTGCCAAAAGGGAGACCATAATAAAGATAAAATGGCTTAAAAAAATTATTATATTGATACTCTATCATTATTTATGCGCAATAAATTGAATTTCTGTTTTATACATCGATCTGTGCCAAAAAGTACCAACATTTTAGTTAAAATAATTATTATTAGGAAAAGTTGATACAACTTTTGCGTTTAAAAATGTTTTAAATATAGTCGGTAGAAATAGACAACAAAATTAAATACAATTATCGAATATTTGTTCGGCATTATTGATAATATGGATACTTAAACATTTTATAGCAAGTTTTTTCAATTATTTTCTTACTGAAAATATGCCTCAATGCCTGGACATTTCTTTGTTTCTCCCAGTGCAGCTGCGGAAAAATTATGAAAAAGAAATGTACGAATGCTGAAACCGCAATGCGCAGTTGTCCCAACAAATGCCACACCCCCTTTTGCCTTCGATTACTGGACAGTTGCCAATGCCAGCCAAGAAACTTGAACAGTTGGCAGCGTTTTTCCGGTCTTTCTGCAAAACTGCCTTGCCTGCTCACCAGCTGTCCATATATTCCCCACTCATATATATATATATATTTATATTCATCCATCTATTTGTATCTGCGTATCTCTAATTTTCGCCTTAATTAGCCCAAAGTCCAGTCATTGAGTGGAAATTGTATTTGCATTCCAAACAACCCCATACAGGATATGATTAGAAAAGCATTTTGTTTGTTTTTAATAAAGAGCGTGAATAATGTGAGTTTAAATATATAATTAGAATGGAAATACTAACTAGACTGTGCGTTATATATCTTTTATAATTATTTTTCCTGAAGCCATCAGCCATCTTTTGAGTGTCACCTTTTCTGGTCACTCTTGAAAGGCAAGGAAGGTGGGTACCTACAGCATATATGTACATATATTCCCCGCCCATCCAAGGCAACCCACCGGCCAACTCCTTTGGCGTCCATCCACTTCCAATTCCATTTCTGATCTGTTTCCGCAGACCTGCGGCTGGCGGGGCTTGTGGAATCTTAATCGGCATCTTTGATATTATAATGTTCGTGTTACTGCGTGGACAAACGTAATAAAATAACTGATCGTTGTCGCTGATAAGTTAATTTACTTTTAATGTGCTGCCCTCGCCGAAGATCCGAGATCCGAGGTCCCTATAGTCTCTGCAGAGGTCTCAGATCGAAGATCCAGCCTCCAGCGGGGGCAGGGGTAAATGGCTTCGGAGGTGACAAAGGTTCTCACTGGACCCAAAACAAGGCCCACGATTGAGGCTTTGACTGGCCGCTGCTGGTCTGGTTTTGGTTTCACTTTCGGATACTCTTCTTGTCATTCTTTTTACTTAATTATTTTATTTTATTTATTAGTATTATCTTTTATTTATTTAATAACATGAAGGTTGCTTTCAGAGTGCTTACCCCTTTGCATATACTTCCCTTTCACTTTCAAGTTACCTTACATTACCCTAGCTCATATTGTAACCCATTGTTAGCTAACTGAACAGTTTTAAATTTGATTTTTTTTTTATTTCAACAAAAAGGGTATTTCCGGCTTCGCTCTGGCCACCTTCCACTGATTTTGTGCTCGTTTTTTCCCCCTTCCCCGTGTGTATTCGGCTCTTTTTTAGTTGTTGTTGTTGCTGGTTGTGTCGGTCGCGTGTGCCGTCGATGGCCAACAACGTTGTTGCCAACTGATTTGTCAACAACGTGGCCAACAAAGGTGTTCGTTCTCCTCCGTGCCCCTCGCCCCGTCGATTTATCGCTGCTCCAGATCAGTCAGTATACATACATACAACTACACAGGATAAACATAAACCCTGATTCGGATCTCTCCTCGTGAAAGCCCTCCGTTTCGGAATTGATGTCCCCGCACTAAATGGAGGCTATTTAAAATTTTTACTGCCTGCCGGCACCTATAAATCCGTTGGAGGATCCATTCGGGTCCTAGGATCCCAGTTTGATCGGGATTCCTCCCCCTTTTTATTTCGCCACCTGCCAGGAGTGGGGGGGCTTGGCTTAATTTTAACGAGTTCGGGTCGGCTAATCAACACCTCGCGGTGATTCCAATTCCGCGTCTGATTTCGCATATGGATCTGGCATATGGATCGGTAATCCTGCTCAAGGAGTGGATAACAGACTCTCATGCGAGGATTTTGTCACACGTACGTGTAGGATGGAATTGGCCCCGGAGCTTCCCAGTTCTTCCAGAATTCTAGCACCTTTATTTGTGGCTCTCCGTTTCCGGTTGCCGGTTCCCTTTCGGCTAATTTAAGCTCGTGCCAAAAGCTGAAACTGACTGACTATATGCAGTTCGTGTCGTTCGCCAATCGGCAGATAACCCAATGTGTTCCCATCACAATCGTCTTATTTAAACCCATTTCCTCTTATCGGCAGATGGGTCTCTTAATTAGGAGAGCAAGTTGGATAAACGGCGGACCAGGCGACACTTGCCACATTTGCATGGGCCATCAAAATATGCCCAAAGCCCCTCTCAAAATGCAGCCACTTAAGTGGAGAGGCTGAGGCTGAGGCGGTCTAAGAAGTGAAAATGTTTTTTATGACTCAATTTGGTGCACATAAAACGAACCTGAATGGCCCGGGCCATACAAAGTGCAACATTGTCGGTCGAATGAGCGATAACGATGCATCCATCGGCTGAGGTGTGATCTCTGGGAATGGTAGCGTGATCGGCATTATTCGGATCAGACGGGGGATGTATGTATATCGAATAGAAAATATCGAAATATCAAAATATATCGAAAATGTCTTAAGGTATGACATATCGAGTGCTAAACGGGGCATGGCTCTAATTGGAGGCTACAGGGAGTCGCCTCACCCCTTATACCATGATATATCGAAATTTGAAATATCGCTAGATATCATGGGCAATGCTAAAATATCAGAATTTTCGATAATAAACAAAAACATACATATCGCCTTCAATATCATATCGAAAATGTCTTAAAGTACAATAAATAGAATTTTTAAATAGCGCATTTATTGTTAAAATATTGGTATTGTCGATGGTAAATAATAAAAAAAAAAATAAACAGCCCGATATCATATCGAAAACATTCTTCGGTATGACATAACGAAATTTAAAATATCGAACAATATCGCATGTTAATGTTAAAACATCGATATTAGATAATAAATAATAACATAAATATAGCACTCAATATCTTATAGAAAGTGTCTTAAAGTATGATATATAAAATATTGAAAAAATATCGCATTTAATTTTAATTTATAGGTATTTTCGATGATCATATCGAATATATTCCTAGGTATGACATATCGAAATTAAAAATATGGTAAACGGCCGTATTTAATGTTAAAATATCAATATTATTGATAATAAATAATAACATACATATAGTTCTCAATAACTTATCGAAAATGTGTTAAAGTATGATAAAAATTCGATAACATATCGCATTTAATGTTAAAAATATCGATTTAATCGATTAAATCGATCATATGTATTATTTATTTTAGTTATTCGACATTTATTAACTTTTTGTAATTTCTTCACAAGAAAAGTTTAAAGTAAGCTAAGGTTTCCTTTGTCACAGTTCGATATATCCAACAGAATATCGATTTATCGCGCATATAAAAGCGCATAACCCCTAAAATATCGTTTTCTATAGCCACATTGAAGTCTAATATATATATACAAATCGATATATAGATATTACCTGCAATCCCTAGCTTACACCAATCAACCTTCCATTTTATTTTCGTTTTCTGATTCAAATTCCCCCACTAGAAGTTCCTCAACCATGCCCTCACGCTCTCATCTCTATATAGCTTTTATATCTCTCTCTCCCCAACTGCAGTTCGATTGTTGTTAATTTTTATGTGCAATTAATCGGCTTCGCGCATTGAGCATTTATAAGCATTTCTCGCACCAGCAGAGACCGCGATCCAGAAGGGAGTGGGCAATGGCTCTTTGGGAACCCAAAAAGAAATTAAGTCGCTTTGAATTAAAGTGAAATGCAAAATGCATCTTCAACCGCTCCTCCTCCTCCTCCTGCCCTGCCCTGCCTGGTCGTAAAAAGAGCGGCTACATTGTGGAGAGCTGGTGGGGCCAAATGGGAGTACGGAATTCGGAAGGGAGGACTGGTTGCAGAAGAGTGAATGGTCGGTCGTAAAGGTGGGCAAGGTGTTGAGATCGGAGCCAACTGTTCATTGCTGCTCAAAACCCTTAATCCCGGGGTCTGCATGCGCCGACAGATGCATCTGATATCCCGCTGTTCCCTCAGACCCTTCGAAACGCGGTAAACTGTCGAGAAAATATTGTATGGATCAACAATAAGGTAAAAGCTGTAAATGTTTAAGAACATTTCAACAGCAGCAGCAGCAGGTCAATGAAAGACTTTGGTAACGACTCTGCAGTGGATACTTCCTGAAGATACATTATTTCTTCATTTTATGGAAACATTTTTTGAGCAATTAAATAGAATATTCACAGCGAAACAAGGCCTCCTAGATCCAGCCAAACTGTTGCTTAGAAACTCGGCAACTTGTGTGTGTGCTGGGTCAGAGTAGTCCATGGACTTTAAGTCTTTCATAACTTCTCCATCGTCTCGATCGTTTCAGTTACATTCCGTTTAGTATAGTGTTCATATCGTATTTCGGCAAACAACTTTTGTAGTCCACAAATTTTCTTTTTATAAATTTTTCTCAAATTGTATACAATATGTCTCACAAAGCAATTTACACAAGTAAGTCTCAAATCGAGTTCACCGTGAACGATAACAGCCAAGCTCTCAATAAAAAACCCCACCAGGCTCTGGCCGTGTCATCAAGCGGTCCACGACAGTGCAGCGCGGACCTCTGGGCCGTGGCACTGTCCGGGCTGAGTCTTCATTAGCTGGGGGAGAGCCGCGGTGCCAACCGGAAGTTGAGCGTCCTCTGGTCTCGGGGCTGGTTGACAAGAACCACGAACTCTCTGTCGATGAAGTTGACCAGCCGCCGTCAGAGCAGGTTCAAGCCATGTCAGAGGATCGCAATGAAGAAGTTGCTAACACCGAAGCGCCTAAAGATGCAAAGTATTTCCTTCAATTACTTGAAGCCGAACAAACTCGTCTACTGGCCCTGGCCGATAAAGTTGATATATACGCCAAAACCTTGGCTTCCATTAGGAACTCATCAGAAGAGACTATGGGGCTGTTGCGTATATTCGGTGGATCTGTGCGACTTCTGGTGTCTTCCAAAATGAAGCAATTCGAAAATCTATGCCAGAAGTCCCTCAAACCCGATCCGGAGGATAATATACCCATCACCGTGGATGATTTGCAAGGATTTTGGGACATGATCTACCTTCAAGTGCCCAAGTTGGATGCGGACTTTGAGAAGATTGAAAAGCTACGAGGCAATAACTGGAGACGCCCTATTGAACCCCGAGCGGTGAGGGCCAGTGGCAAGGCAACTACTGCCGCAGCAGGTTGCTCCAAGAATGCTGCTGCTTCCCCCCCCAAGAAGCAGATGCCACGCAAGATTCCGACAGGCAAGACAGGACCAGGACAGGCCAGAAAGTAGAGGAGTTCCAAACAGTTGAAGAAGCCTCCTAGGCATAGCATATGTCTCTAAATTTATATTTAAAGTAATATCTACTTGTAAAATTCGTATGCCATGAATCAAATTTACAATATCATATACCTTACTTGGTTCTATTTTTGACTGATAGCTCCAAGGTGGGCTCTACAGCAATGCCTCCGTAACTGACCAATGGAAATTAGCCAACACACCCATTCGTCCTTGGCCAAGGTAGGTAGGTAGTCCCCCACTTCCTAGTCTCCTGATTTTGGTCGCCCTCCCTGCTTAATTGCATAATTTCATATTCGGTTTCTTTTGGCTTTCATTGCCTGCTGTTCTTCGTTTTCCCATGTTTTTTCTTTTTTTTTTTTTGTTTTCTGTTTGGCTTTTGTTCATTTGCCAGAGCTGTTACCTTACTCCGCCTTCCAGAGAACCCCTCCTTCTTCCTTATAGCCGCTTAATTGCCATGGCCGAAAGTGGCAAAGAAATGCAGCTCACTAATTACAACAACTTCGCAGAGAAGGGGGAAGAGAGCCGAACTGGAACAGAGGAGAATTAGTGGCAGTCAGGCATGTCCTTGCCGCTTTTTTCGGTGAGTGTATGGGTGTGAGGCCAGTGTCGTAGCTGCTTTAAGGAATTTTCCGTGGGCTATATCCACCAGTATGAAGGGGGTACTTTCGGGGGAGATTAAGAAATCCATAGCAGGGAATAGGGGGTCTGACGGGCCTTTCGCGTACGCCTCTGTCGTGGGTGTCCTTCAAAAAAGGCCAATTGTCGTGCGGCAACGTTGCATGCAGCAGCACCTCGAGGCTTCGAGGGGGAACAAGGGGGGGCTTCACATATATGTAGAATTTCCAGTCATAAAATTGCGGAATGTCGCCAATTAAAATTGTTGCACACACATGGCGACTCGTGTGTGTTCGTGTTGCACATGTGACGTGACATAAATGCATGTCATGTTCGTTGCCTGTTTTTTGTGTTCCGTGCGTTCGGCATTTTCCAGCCCCTGCCCCCGCCCCCCACCCCAGCTCCAAGGATTTCCCCCTGCCAGGAGCAGGGGCAGAGGCAAGTCCGCGCGCTAAAAACTATGCAACACAATGCCCGTAAATTGCGCAATCAAATTACCAGCCACCACCCCAGGCCCAGGCCCAGTCGAAGTCCCTCCAAGTGCCCACTGTAAGCTTAGGCAATCAATTATAATGTTAGCATGCAAGCTTTATAATTGTTCAAAGGGGTTTGCGACAGCAACAGCAAAAAAAAAGTGAGCGGCTACGGTGGGTTAAGAGGGCGCGTCGAAGGACTGCACCGCGGACAATGCCAGAGATAGTGGAAAATGCGGGAAAATTAAGTCAACAGTTGGAATGTATTTATAGCGAGAGGAAATGGTATATCGATGGAAATATAGCGTTTAATATTATATGGAAAATATCGTTAAGTTAAGATATATGCTAACTTTAAAATTGAAGATTCGGATGTAACGTTAAGGTATCAATATTATTGATAATATCAAACAAATATCTGAAGATGCTTTTAATATCTTTTATCTTTATTTTTAAACCTACATTTTGTATTAGTTCTTTGCATATTTGTTCCTTTAATAAAAGGAATAATAATATATATATATATATAATAATAATAATAATAACTACGCTTCAGCTCTGTTCTATATATCAAAAAGAATTTGTGTACCTATCGAGCATATATTGCAATGTAAAATGTCGATTTATATATCGGGTTTTGCGTCAACTATCACTACATTATGGATATATCGATACTTTCTGCTATTCCTCATCTAAAGTACATATAATCATATAAAGAGAAAATCTCTTCATGCTGAGTACTATTGCTAGATCGAAGCTGCTGTTTATATTGATCACATTTACGTGGATTTTAAGGTGTAGAGTGTACTTTGAAGTCTTTATTGTAAAGTCAAGAAATTCTTAATAGAACTTACATACAATTTCTCACGACTTTTGACTGTACTCAGAAAAATGTATAGATTTCTACTGATTTTGTTTTTTTTTTTTGAGAAGAAGCGATTTTGAATTCGCCGAGTATACTCGGCAGAGAAAAATGGAGTACTCTGCCACAAGTTTTTTTTAGCATTTATGTATTCGAGTTTTCGTCGGCCTTTTTTAGTTTGTCTTAGTGGAGCCTTGTGACTAACAATTTGATGGTCTTGAGTTCGAGTCCGAGCCCTAACAATTGTTTAGGCAATGTAAGTATGCCTAATAGAGTTTATATAATAATATAAACACTATTTAACAAGTGAACTTTTAACAGCAACAATTTTACAATAAGTTGTTGTAATGTTTCCTAAGCTCAACAAATAATCTATATGACGTCACATTTTAGAAAATCCTTATTTTTACATAGAACGATTCGTTCTTGATAACGAGAAGAGTTCTTCACCTCATTGGCCTACTTTTGAAACTTAAAACACAGAAATCGAGACAATTATGAGGGGTTTTTTCAATGTATTCAATGGAAATTTGTGTGGAAATTTTCCGCTGCTCTCTAATTTCTTCCAGTGCCCATATCCTGCCCCATTCGAGCCGTTGTTGCACTACAAAATAGGCATTTTAGGACTCGTGAGCGCTGATTGTCGTTGCGTTGTTAGCCTAAGTACGGTCCGGCCTTTTGGTGTCACGTAAGGGGACTGTTACTGTTACTGTTCCGGCGACGAGGACTAGGATTGGGAGTGGCAGGGAGGCAGTTGCTCAAGCTGCGCTTTGGGGTACTTCCCCGTTCCGTCCCCCCTTGAATTTTCTCCCTCTAATTTCGAGCATTTAACGTGACCGCGTGCAAATTTCCACACACACTCGCACACACACACACTCCTTCAACTTTGTACTCTTTAGCACTCTTTAGTTGCGCTTTGCATTCGCCGGGGGTTGAGGTTGAGGCATGCCACACCACCAGGGGGTTGGGGTGGATGTGGTCGTGGAACGGGGGGGCGAACTCTACTCGATGGGAGAGTTGGTTGATTAATGACAGAATCGCATTAGGCGACCCGCGGCCAAGTGCAGTTCGTCAATCAATCAGCGAGGAGGCGGTGGCCTGTGGAATTTACATCTCCGTTTCTCTTTCGGTGACCTCTTGACCCTTTGGCTGGCTTGACTAATGGGGCGGTTAAGGGTCCCCAGTCCCGGTCCAAGCCGAGTTGGGTCAAAAAGGGAAAACACGGATGTGTACTGTATATGCTTCTTTCGAATAAAAGTAATAAAATAGTAATAAAATAATATAAATATAATTCATACAACAGATTTCCCACTGCGCTGCAATATTAGATACATTAACTTTCATAAATCCGATTTAGATCGGAGTAAATGGGACAGAGATGGGAAATGGCTCTCGGCTGAGAGTTCATCGTGTTCGCATTGCAAATTGTGTGAAAATCGCCCGTTGACTTCGTGGCTGTGGGTTTCCACAGCCCACAGCCAACATCCCACTAAAATATTGCCATACATTGTTTTCCCGTTGCGGGAAGAGCTTAATCCATAATTTATAATTTGCCATTACAGCCTCGACTCGGCTCGACTCCACCCCCTCCCTGCCCAGGCTTTTGGCTTTTAATTAGTTAATTATTATTTGCTATTATTGCCTGGGTTTTTTTGTTGTTTTGTTTTGTTTTTGAGCACTGCAAGCTATGGCAATTTAAAGCCGTTTTGGTGTGGAGCACAGGCTGGGAAAAGGGAAAATTCAAATGGAATTAGCCGAGTTTTATTGGAAAGTATACCATATATATACCATATATACCACACCGAAAAAAAAATTGACATAGAATCCATACAATATTGACATGAATTTTATACTTTTGCGTATCAAAA
>JAEIIU010055810.1:6293-22819 GCA_018874675.1 Drosophila baimaii
AGCCATTTTTTGTTAAATTAAGTTTGATTTTTAAATTCAACGTGACTAGTGCTACAAATATAAGTGTAAACTTGCTGTGCTAGGATAATAAATAAATAAATAAATAAAAAAATAAAAAATATAATATAATATAATTTAAGATAAAATATCTACGCCCCCATAAAGTTTATCTGAATTTATATATATCAAAAGAATGCAAGAATTAATGCTGTCACCCTGTATTGTTTTTTTAAGCTAAAACTAGTCTTTTTTAATAGTTAATTTAATATTGTTCTAGTTGTAGTTATTTTCTTACCTTAGTACAGAACATTTTGGCTATTTTTTCTAGTCTTAATACACTATACTTTGTTTTTCCACACACATATGTTGCAATCTTGTGGTGCGGACCACTGATGTATATTCCTAATCAGCATCACCAGCCAAGTCGATTTAGTCCGTTCGCATAAAACAACATATCCCAAAATCTATAGATGCAAGAGCTACCAAATTTGATGATAAACATTCATATTCATTATGGGCAGATCAAAGATGCTTTATATTTAGAAATTATTATTTTAAAAATTAAGTTAAAGGCAGATGCAAATTATTTTATGATTAGAAGTATTTTGTAAAGTTGATTAGAGATTTGAAAACAAGTTCGATTAAAGCCATTTGGGGTGAACTTGCCACTAACTAAGAGATCCGTCTTTAAATTTATTTTAATTTATATTTAATTATTTTGAAAAATATATGTTGTACTATATATTGTTATATTAAACATACATATATATTTTTTTAATATTATTATAAAATACACATGACAGATTTCAAAATAGAAAAAATGTATCTAAAATACACCAATGCTTTTGCTCAGTGTGTTTGAAATTCCCTTGGCTCCAAGTCACTGGAAGTCGCTCCATCTTTGAGCAGCCACCAGAATCGTTCCAGTCCCCCCACTTTACCCAAAGCCCCCCTTTTGCAGTCCCCCCCTACCCGCTACGTCACTGGACAACGAACGCATTGCGTGCAGACTTTCAAGTAGACAACAACACACAATGGGAGTGAGAGGCGGAGAAAATGCGAGAGAGAAATGAAGACACAGAGAGAGAGAGAGAGAGAGGGAGATGCCGGCCGGCGCCCACCCACCCCCNCTGTGAACAAAAAACCCCAGCAACCCACCCAACCCCCCGCGCCTTAACCCATCACAACACACACAATTTGGGCAAACAGTGTCACCACAAAACGGGGAACCACAAATGTTGACACAGCGAATTCTGCAAAAGATAGAAGAAACGCTGCCATATTCCATATTGCGCAAAAAAAGGGGGAACAAGTATTAGCAAAAATCAATAAAGGAATGACAAGAATTTAGTTAAATATACATATATAGTATAGGCAATTACCTAGCCACAGTAGCTAAGTCGAATATTTGTTTCTTAATATATTTACAAATTTGTATATTAAAATGTATTACTTATATTTAATCAATATAAGAGAAGACTTGAGACTATTTTGTCCTAAGGTATAAAGCTGTTTCGGCTCTGCCAAGGGCTTCATCAGCACTTTCTGCATAAAATATATATAAAAATAAAATAATAAAAAATTTTAATATAAAAATGGGGATAACCTTTTAAAAAAATATTTCTTAACTTGTTTTTTATTTTTTATGCTCGGGTATGGTTGTTAGGCTTATATTGCAAAATATCGTGTCCATCGTTAGATCTTCTTTATAATACCCCGCACATTTTCCATCGTCCTTGAACCACTGTGCCTCATTGGGTGGGGCAGACAGAGACAAGGACAAGGAACAGCGAGACAGAGACAGAGATGGAGTGGAGTGCCTGAGGAGTGGGTCTTGAGGTGCATGAAGGAACTTATGCCATATCCATAAAAATACAATGTGTGGTAATGAATTGGGAAGGGGATGCGGACGCTGGGCGGGGGTGGTGGCGGTGGTGGTGGCGGAGGGTCAGGGGCAGCCAGGATCTCGCAGCAGACAGCAGACAGGAAAGGAGGTGCATTGGATGTGGGGGGGGCAGGAGGAGGCCAGGGACTGGGACAGACATAGGCGGCATCGTTTCACACGGTCATGCTTTACATGGTAAGTAAATTTTGAGTGATGCGCTGGAATGAAAAGAGACTCAATAAGTACACTGAAAAATAATTGAGAAACAAATCTAATTTAATTTGGCTTTTATTTATGAAGGAAGTCTTTCATGTTGCCAAGTGTGGCATTGGCAAAGATATCGATATATTGTCGATTAATGTATTTTCTTTTTTGATAAGGTTATTTTTTTAAAGAATTCAATGTATTTATTTAAATAAATTTATAGGGATATTGTTTTATTAAAATTTATTTAGTTAAAACCAGACTATTCTAGGGTTTATACTTACGTGTAAATATCTAGTTAATCGATAAATTAAGCCTCTTAAGATACTTACTCATCTCAATGATATCGATATATGCTTGTAAATATCTAGGTTATCGATAAATTAAACCTCTTAAGATACTTACTCATCTCAATGATATCGATATATGTAAGTATACTTCTAGTTTATCGATAGATTAACCTTCTTAAGATCATTTACTAAGTTGAAACAAAACCATTCTATGGTAAAAACTAGCACTTCTTAATGATATCGATATATGCGTATATATTTCTAGTTAATGGTTATATAAGCCCTTTTTAGGATAACAAAATCACTGTTTTTTTTTTTTTGCAGTGCCTGTTAGGCAGACTTGCAAAAAACAACAACATCATCATCATCATCCATCGACGGCGTTGTCTACGAGTCCATCGCTCACCGGGCGGCTCCACTTCACAAACCGTAAAAATGTTTAACTTGTGTCTAATTTGTGAATACAAAGTGAAGGAACTCTTCCTGCCGTGCATTTAAAATGGCCATTCCAGAATTCCGGATCTGCGGGATTTCCATGTGGGCGTGGCACAGTGCACAGCAACCTGTTGCCTCCAGTTAGAGAAGATGTGAAGACTTGATGGATACAAAAAACAAAAAAAAGAGAAAAAGAAACCAAAAAAAATACAGAAAATAAAACAAGCCTTTAATGGAGTCATTGAAGCTGCGGCCTTTTGGCACTTCGTTTCAATATGCAGTATCTTTTTTTTGTTCGTTGTAGGATGCATTTGTGGTGCTTAAGATACATATGTATATTTGTTATTATAAATTAAAATATATTAATTATTTACAGAGTGCTCACTTCAATTAAATTATTATTACTTGCTCTTAAAGTTAAGGAACATTTTAGTTTTCATGAAATATAAACAAGGGACTTTTTTCTCGGAAATATAGAGTTGGTTTTCTTAAAGGATTTAACTTAAGCATACTTTAAATATGTAAATGTTTAATATTAAGTTAATAAATTCTATAGTTAACATGAGTGTATGCTCTCAGATTGATTCCTGGAAGCTGCGCCATTTCCTTCAATTAAGAAACCCTTTAGTTAGGCTCAAGTAATCGGAGGTGGCAAAGTGTTACCCATGAAATAGCCCGCAAAAAAAATAAAATAAAATAAAATAAAAATAAAAACCGGGAAAAGATTGAAACCTAAAGCAAAAAAAAAAAAAAACAACACAGGAATCATATGAAAGTCGAGGCACGCTCTGCTGGGCAAATGAACTTAAAATTCCGTTTACGTTTTGCTTGCTTAATAGGATTCCCTTTTCATTTCTCATTCTTTTTTTTTTTTATTTTTTTTTTCTGCCCCTCTCCTTAAATCAAAGAACTCCAAAGGGGGAGCTGTGATCATTTCAAGCTCAAACTGTGAACCCAACTCAAAAGTTATCTCTCTCCTTCGGAGGTTTACCTAAAAATTATACGGAATTTTCTAGCACAAAAGCTTTGAAGGCTTTTTTGGAAAATACCTGAGAAATATTTCATTCCGTCTAAGCTGCCCTTTTCTACCTGGTTTGTATAGGGTATCCCATGGAGTAAAAATATAGGTTTTAATCAGATAACAATTAAGTACAGTTTTCTGTGGGGCATGCTAATGGCAGAAAAATTCGAATAAATCGATATTTGAGGCGAAGGTCGATATATATGTATATAAAAATGCTGCGATATACAATAAGCAATAATCGATATTCTGTTTGATATATCGAACTGTGCCAAGAATGAGCCCTAGCTTGGAAAAAAATAAAACACGAATAAATAATTTGGTTTTAAAGATGTTTAAACCAACTATAGGTAAAAAAAGACAAATAACTTAACTAACATTTGTCGATATTTGTTCGTTATTATCGATAATATCGATATCATAACATTAGATTAGATTCGATATTTCCAATTTCTATATATGTTAAACTATACAATTCTTATTTAATTTATTTATTGTAATATCCCCTAGAAGTAGGACCATGTCGTCTTAGTTTTCCATCGCTTACTCGATATATTTTATTGGACTTTATAATCAATTTTATTTACTTAAAATATACATATGTTAATCAGTTTCAACAGCTTAATTACCTTGCCACAAACACATTTGTGTCCCCACATTTCGGCCTAACTTGGCCAGAACTGATCAAAAAATCACCTAAAACGACATAATTTAAATGGCAATCACGTAAATGTCTGTTCATTGGAGTCATTGAATGTCAAGTATAATTTTCCCATGTCCCCGAATCGAATAAAGCGAAATAATTGCCGATCTTTGTTATACATATACATGCACATATGTATATATATATATTTCTTTTACCCAGCGCCTATCTTCTTTTAGGTTTACTCTGTATTTTTTGTTGTATTTTTCTCGTTTTTTTTTTTGCAATCTTGTGAGTCGCCAAAAGTCTTTATCAGAAACGGAGCGGAGAATTCAAAGGCAGCGACATGAAAAAATAGAGGAAAATCAAATCAAATGGGCAATTAATCAATCAAAATGAGAAACTACAACATACAACTGCGAACTTTGGAACAATTGTCACTTGATTCAATGGCCGCAAATGCGAGAAATGCCAGAAGAGAGATATGGCCAAAATCGCGCCGATTCGCTGCGGATCGATCGAACTTAGGCCCAACAATTAGTTGGCCATTGTGTGAGGAGGAGAGCCGTTTTTGGCCAACGAAAAGGTATTATTTGCTTTGATTGCCAACTGTGGCGAATGCGATATTTAGTGACATTTTGTTGGTGTTTTTTGTATTTTTTTTTTTTTTTTTTTATTTGATGTCTGCTCTCGATTCGCGATTTTATAGCAATTCTCTCTCCGAATCAGCATCTCAGCTGTTGCTAGGCCAGGCTTAACGGGCTCGATTATTAGGCAAATTAAGGAATGTCATCGCATACGATTTGCATATTCACCGCAACAGGTTCAGAGATGCTCTGCTGTCGGCACAACTTCATTGAACTCGATTTTTTTGGACTCTTCCAATATATACATACACAAATATACATACAAATGTATGTATATGTTTATACAAATGAATATTACAAAAATAATAAACTAAAAGAAACATAAAACATTCGGTGTTCGTGACTTTTGGGGGATTCCTTATCGGGCACGACTCGAAATGAAGCGATTACACTGGCCACACATATTCAAATCATAGAGAGCTGTTCCAACACCTAATGGAACTATTAGGGCTATTGATTTTGTTTATAATTTATATACAACATAATTTATGAGCCATTTGTTTATAATTTATATACAACTTAATTTATGAGCCATTTTGGTAGGGTTTTCTATAATTTAACACGATCACAGGTAGTTATCTGGAAATTGTGTGCTAAATTAATTAGCCATTATGAATTAATGAATGTAATAATCAAGAAATGTAATAACTTTGTGAAATATTTTTAAATCTGAAACAAGATTCGATTTAGGTGGATTAAGTCAGACTACTAAACCTTAACAAATAGCTCATCCTTATAAGAAAAGTTAAGAAATGTAAGTATATTAAGTGATATTGTGCTTGCCCAAATCTTATTATAATTTTAATTAGTAATACTTTACAATAGTTTACTATTACTAATTAAAACAAGTAAGAAAAGCTAACTTCAGGCGGAGCCGAAGTTGATATACTTTTGCAGATAATTTATTACTTATTAAGCAAGATTATGATACTTATGGCATAAATTACACGAAACACCCTGTTTCGCATATATGTTTATATAGTACCTATCAGATATAGTTGGCCGATTTTAATGAAAATTTTAACAAAGTGCTCTTATTATTAAAAAAGATCATGTTTAATGTAAAATGTATGTAAAATGTAAAATGCTTATGTAAAATATGAATTTAGACCGATCTTTCCTATGGCAGCTATGTGATATATTGATCCGATTTCAATAAAATTTCTGGGGTATGGCTATATTCATATTATGGGAGCAGAAATTAGGTTTCATTTGAATATCTTGAAAAATAGCGAAAATATGTAATTTTTTCCCTAATGTTTCTATGGCAGCTATAGTATATAGTAGTCCGATTCCTGCCGTTCCGACGTATATACTGCTTGCAAAAGATATAAGACTATTCTGAAAATTTCAGGGGTCGGAGTTGACTCCTTCACTGCGTTGCAAACTTGGGAAAATTAGAATACCCCCTGCAAGGGTACATATGTACATATATACCACAGATAATGTAAGCTTTAAGATATATACTTGAATTATTTTAACAAAATCTCAAGAAAGCTTAAGGCCAGCTCTGGAGTGCAAACAAAAATGGCGTTACGCATCTTGCTTGTTATATTTTCTTTGCCTAAACTAAATATCTTTGTAACATTATTTCAAGCTCGTGTCACGCTGTCTTTGTTTCAGTTCTCTTTTTCAATCGTTTTTCATTCGTTTTTTCTCCTTTTTGTTGTTTTATTTTGTGCAGATTTGTTTGAGGAACAAAAATCTAAAATCGATTCGGCCGGATTGGATTGAGATTTCATTAATTAGTCGATGTGTGATATGCTCACTCGGCCGTTGCCAGGGGCGCTGTCCGGCTTGCGGCTGGCGGCTTTTCGATTTGAATTCTCACTTCTTGGGGGGAAGCTCGAGATCCACCTGACGCCGCCGGTCTCTGACTGGATCACCATAATATATCTACACATATCTATATCTATATCTGTATCTGTATCTGTATCTGTATCCGTGGCGCGCGTTGTCAAATCAATGCCATTTCAAACATTTCGTATGCAAATGAATCGTTTGAGGCGTCGCATAAATTATGAGCATAAAAATGCCAACTACAAGAGAGAGAGGAGCGGAAAAAGATTTCAAATAATATTAACTTTGGCCGCAAAGCGGCAGCACGTGCGGCAAGAAAACGGGTTTATATTTTTTTTTGTATTTTATTTTTATTTATTTTTTTTTCTCGGAGGGAAATGGTCATTTTTGCGTAGGCCAAAAAGAAGTTACCACAAGAGATATATGTGCGAACTGTTGCCACAATTCCCATAAAACCCCAAGAACGACAAGCGGCTCCAAAAAGGAGAGCTCCACACACACACACACACACACACACACAAACACACACACGTAGAAAAAAGTCTCCAAGAATTTGAAAAATGTTGTGAGAATGAAGCTCTTAATATACTCTTGCTGGGTTCTTGGTATTGAGGAAGGACTAGAAGTTATCTTAAGTTAAGTTAAGATTTTGTATCTTTAAATCAAGAACTCCTGCAAAAAAGATCTTATTAAAAAGTAATAGTCCTAAATATATATTTAATTTTATAAAATATCAATAATACTTTATTAAGTTGGAACTCCTTTTGAAGAGTATCGACAAAGGGTCGGTCGGCAGACCTCGAAAATCGGACTTAAAAGCCTTTCGGTCGCGGCGTTCAGTTCAAAAGGAAACGCCAGAAAGATATGCGAGGAGTTTTGCGTTTTGTCTTCTTTTCTTTTCCCTTTTTTTTTTTGTTTTTTTTTTCTTTATTTTTGGGGCTTTTGCTTTTTAGGGCAACAAGATTTCATTTCATTTTAACTGGAATCAAATTACGAAACCGACGACAATCATGCAGACAACGATGGAGGAGGGCTAGCAGAGAGTCCCGGGCAAGAATTGTGAATGGAAATAATATTGGAGGAGTAACTGACTTTATGTTTGGAGCGGTAAGTTCAAAAATAAGGGATAAGATGGTTTTTTAAACAAATGTATATAATAATATTTAATTTATTTTATTTAATTGAGTACAGAGTACAATAAATAAAATAAATATTTAATTTATTTGGTTGAATAATAAATATTTGCGAATTTTTTAGAGCTTTAGAAAGTAAATATGTTTTTTTACAGATACTTAAAGATACAAAGTCTTACTTTTTTTGAATGGAAATTAAATTGGGGGAGAAACTGAAAATTAAAAAATAAAGGGCAATGGTTCTTAGAGAATTTTTAAATTAGGAATTCATTTATTTGGCTTGAAGTTATTAAGTTATCATCTAGTTTCAATAATTTGTTGGCTTTAGGTAAATAAATAAATAATTGGCTTAATAGGAAATATATGCGTTAGTATTTCAGAGTTTAACAAAGTAAATATGAATATTTATGAATATTTAAAAATACTTAAAATATAAATTAATATATTATTTGTAGTTTTTTTAATGTTAAGCTTACAATTTATTTGAAAATGCAAGTGTAAAAATCTTAAATAAATGCTGACCTTTATTTCCAATTTAATTTGTATAAAGTCCATCAACTACAAACCAAGTTTTTCTTTTACAATTAAATATAAATATTTAAATGAATATCAAAATAAATATTTAGTACAAATTCAAACTTATGAGACATAAAAACAAGAAACCCCTGGCCAATCCGCAAAAATACAAAATACATATTCAACTTTCGGGCAAAACAATGCGATACGATTTTTTTTATTCGCGCTCTTCTTCAATGCAAAGTGCTCTTCATTCACAGAACTCTAAACTCCAACTCCAAGTTGCCTTCTTTTTTGTTTTTTGTAGCCTTTATTTCATGTATTTTTGCGTCTTTTTTTGGGGGGGGGGGGCCCTTTATGGCTNNNACTTCAGTTTTTAGCCTGCTTTTCTGAGCCCGAACGCGATCGTTCCTTCTCTCCGCTCGTTTCTCACCTTAAACGTCTTCGTATTACTTAGCAAATTAATAACCATAAAAATCTTAATGCCCAGCGCTAAAGAAACGAAGTCTTTAGCTTGCCTGTTGAATTTCTTATGAAAAACGTTTCGCGAAACTCACAAAAAAAAAAAAATTAAGAAAAAGAAATACTGAACCTACAACTGAGTAGGTTGGATAAAAACAAAAAGACAACGAAAAGACGTACAAGAATGAGTTTAAGATACAGAGGATACTCCGAGGAGAGTGAACTAAAAAATATTTATTTAAAAAGAAACCATTCTTGATTAATCGATTTAAATATCGATATGTAATTTTATTTTAAGGCGATTTTTTTGTAAGTAAATTAAAAAATCAACATCGAGGTTTTAAAAAATATTTAAGCACATAATACGCTATATTCTTGGATTCTTTGTACATTTTATTGGTTTTACATTTGATAAAAATAAACACAAAAATTTTAAATCGATTAATTGAATTTAATCGATTTAAGAAACGATAAATAATGGTATAGCAAACCGATATTTTGTAAAAGAAATTAAACCTACACCTTTTATCGATGAATAATGAGATCCTTCGATATATCCAATGCTTACATATATTGTAACATACTCCCAGTGATTTTGTTTTTCCGTGCTCGAGGGCCCACTGTACCTGCAGGCAAAAAAAAAAAAGGCAGAAGACACAAAAGCCGAAGAAGAAGATTAACAGAAGTGCCGCCATTTAAATTTATTTACTTACGAGTGTGAACTTTATGCCCGTGGCGTTCGACTTCCCCTTAACCCCCAAAGAGACCCCTTAACCCCCCGAATTGGGGCCATTCTTAACCCTTTTTTTTTCTTCTTCTTCTTTGTAGAGTAAAGATCGGACGCCACCGTTGTCAATGCCAAAATGTGTGACGGTCGCCAGAGAGATCCCAAAACTCGATCTTAGTTCGCTTCCTGTCCCAAAAAAAAAAATAAATAAATAAAAGAAAAAATAAATAATAATACAAAAAGAAAAAGATATGCGAGCTGTGCAACCTTTTTTGTTTCTCACATGATCAGCGAAATAATGCGGCCTAGGTAGATCTCATTATGGGGTTACCAAGAAATACTCGTCTTTTTTTTTTGTGTTTTCCTTTTTTGTATAAGTTTTTTTTGTTTGTTGGATTTTTGGTTTTTGGCAAGCCAATAGAAACTTTCACTTTGTGAAAATTAACAGAGGAAGAGAGGCCCAAACAAAAAGGGTTGGGTTTGGCCAAAAAAAAAAGTGAGACTTTGATATTATGTATCCACTTACATAAGTGCAGGAAAATGGGCTGAATTCGTAATTGGGAATTTTAGGTGCACTCCCTGCAGTAGGTTTGTATGTTGTCTATATAATTAAATGTGTTTTTAGATGTATTTTTAATGCAGAAATGCTTAAGTATATATGTATATTTTACTGATTTATCTATTTTATTAATAAAAAGTAATTATTTGTAAATGAATTTAATTATTTTTTGTTTCTAATTTTAGCCGCCTAATGATTTCTTTGTGTATTTTTTTCATTCGCTTCACAGCCTTCAAGAATCTGATCTCTTCTGGCATCTCCAAGCAGCCATCGCAAGGCCTATTTGAAGTCATTAAGATCAATCTAATGGTGGACCACCAAAGTGGGTTAATCCACACAGAGACACAAATCAAGCTTCTTAAGTGGCTTTCAGCACGAAGTCTCTCTAATTAAATTCTGAACGCAAATAACTTTCAATTTCCTTCGGGCCAAAATGTATAAAAAAAAAGCCAAAAAGGTGAGGAGGGGAAGAAACAATTTGATAATGTGTACAAACATGAGCAAACATCGAACCACCGTCCATATACATAATTATGTATTAGGGCTCGCTTGTCGCCGATATATGAAATACATAAATAATTAAGCCAAGCGGAGAACTCGAGGCGAAAAAGTTGCCCCCTAAAATTCGGGCCCTTCATTGTCAACCCGCTGCTGTCGTCTGATTAGACCCTCTCCCCTCCCAACATGCCCCTACGGATCCACCATATCTATACATACATATGTATATAAAAACCTGACAAATCAAGTTGGCTCACATTCCTTCAGTCGCAGCAAATTCATCGCATAAAACAAAATTAAATTCAAAAGCCATAAAAAAGTCTTTTATACGCACTGTGGTGTGTGCTTGGCTTGGCTTGGCTTGGCGATTGTGACTTCCCCTTTCGATTTTGGCCATGTTCGTTACCACACACACACACACACACACACACTGCCGAGATCCCGAAACCCGCCTATCCAACTCCCCGGGTTTTATAGATCTCAGTGAGTGTGCGAGTGTGCGTGTGTGTGTGAGTCGGGTATGTAAATGGATGTTTTAAATATTTATAAAATTTAATTGCGTTTGTTATGCGTATTTGCTGCTGCCAACTGCCGATTGCTGACTGGGCTACCTCAAACACGCACATTCTTTCCATATTCACACTTTGTCTCTGCCACAACCAGGCGACAAAAGTACCAAAGACGAACTCAATTGGGACTTAGTTTCTACTATAAGTTAGATTATTTTTATAAGGGAATATGGGGTTATTAAATAATAATATATATAAGGTATTAGAAATATATATTTTTATATTCTTTTTCAAACTGAATATCTAAGCACATTTTTAAGATATGTTTCTTGTTGATTTTTGGAGTTAAAAATAAGTCAAACTATAGCTATTTTAGGAGTAATATTTATATTAATTTATAAGCTAAGAGGTTTACAACTCTTAAAATTGTATTCAAGAATATAATATTCTAGAATATATTCTATATAATAAATTTAAATATATTTTATATTCTTCTTGAAGCTAAACATCTAACAACATTTTCAAGATATGTTTCTTGTTGATTTTTGGAGTTAAAAATCAGTTAAGCAATAGCAACTTTGGCAGTAATATTTATATTCATTTATAGACTTTATAAACCCCTTAAAATTGTATTAAAAAATATAATATTCTAGAATATATTCTATATAACAGATATAAATATTTTGTATATTCTTCTTGGAGCTATGTTTCTTATTGATTTTGGAAATTAAAAAGAACTTAAGCAATTGCAACTTTAGGATTAATATTTATAATAATTTATAAGCTTCGTTAACCTCTTTAAATCATATTCAAGATATAATACTTTCTATATAATAGATATAGATAATTTGTATATTCTTCTTGAAAGATGTTTAATCTAACAACATTTTCAAGATATGTTTCTTATTGTTTTTTGAAATTAAAAAGAAGTTAAACAATAGCAACTTTAGGAGTAATACTTATGATTATTTATAAGCTTTGTAGTCCCCTTAATAATATTCGAGAAAAATTATTTCTATTTAATAGAGTCAGATATGTTTTATGTATATTCTTTTTCATACGAAACATCTAACAACATTTTCAAGATATGTTCATTATTGATTTTTTTAATATAGAAAAAGTTACAGAATAGAAACTTTAAGTAAAATATTTACATTACTGTAATCCCCTAAAATCATAATGAAGCATACAAAATTTTCGATATATAGTTTTTTATATTATTTTTTAAACTAAACATCTAATCACTTTTTTAAGATATGTTTCTTTTTGATTTTTTAAATTTAAAAAAGCAACTTTGGGAGTAATTATTATAAGACTTAAAAAGCCGTTTGTAAACCCCAAAAATCATTCTAAAGAATAAACTATTTTCCCTTTTGTCGCCTCTCCCTCCCAGATCGTTCCATTCGGAGACATCCCCTTCCTCGCCCCCAAAAGTTTCCTCAGAGATTGGCCTAGGAACAACCATTCATAGAACAAGCCAATCTACTCAACAAGAAATTTATGTAACTGCGCAGATAAATTGAATTTCTTTTACCTTTTTTGCCTTCTTTTTTTGTTGCTGTTTCTTCTTTTTTTTTTGTTTTTTGTTTTTGGTTTTTTGTTGGTTCCAAGTTCTAAGCGATCTGAACAGCTGAGCAGTGAGCAGACGGGTTCAGGAACCAGTAACCAGTACGCAATACGCAGTTCCATAAGTACCAGTATATAGCCCCCCCCTCTGGCCCTATTCCCTTTTGTTAATTGTAAGTGGCACTTTTAATAGGTTTTTTCTTTTTTTTTGTTGCTGTTCTTTTAACTTAATTATAATTTCGATACCCTGACTGAGGGGGGCGGGGGGCATTGTGTGTGTAGTTTTGGCCCCAAGAATGTTGGTGGAACTCAGCTGTATCTTATTTATTTGTATTATTATTTTCATTGTTTATTATATATATATAAAAGATTTATTTGTATTATTATTTTCTTTGTTTATAATATATATATAAAAGAGATTTTATAATAAAGTGTTTGTGTTTGATACAAATTAGGGATGGTGCGACTATCGATACATAAATCAATATTTTAACACTACGATAAATGAGCGATAAATCGATATTCTGCTTGATTGTTCTAACTGTAACCAAGAAGAACCTAAGCTTAGATTGTTAATTTAATTTTGTTTTGAAAATAATATAAAAAACTAATGCAACATTTTCTTTTAAAGTACAGTCAGTAATAAATACAAATAAATTATCGATAATATCAATATTTGAACATAAAATATGGGATTTGTTCATATTTAAAATATGTTTAAAACTATTTACGTATACATTTATGAATATATATTATGTATAATAACATTTTAACATAAAATGCAATATTTTTCGATATTTAAAATGTCGATTTATTTTCGATAAAATATTGAGCGCGATATTTTCCATATTCCGATATATCATATCCGATTTTTCGATATATATATATATATTATCAAAGATACAAAAAAGGCTCTTCGATATATTTTCGATACAATTTTAAGCGCAATATTTCCGATATTTCGATACATCATATCATATATTTCTATCGATATATGTACATTATTACTACAGATACAAAAATAATACTTCTTTAATAAATGAGTTACTGAGGGTTTTTAAATTCTAAATTTCTTAAGACTTAGGATTGTAACAATTGAGTTACGGATTGATTCAGTTAGCTTAATTCTGATGCGAATTGTATTCTGATGTATTATTCTTATTATGTTTAATATTAATTATGTATTTCTTTAATTGAAATATTTTATAGCTTGGCGCCATAATTTATGCAACCTAGGCCTGATGAACTCCTCCAATCCGCGGGATTTATGGCGGAGACCTTTCTAATGATTAATAATCGTGGCCGAGGCTTTGACAAATCGAACTTTTACGGGAACGTGTGTCTCTTAGTTTTTGTAGGTTTTTTTTTTTTTTTTTTTTGTTGGGAGGGGAGATAAATAGGTGTTGCCCAGGCTATTTGAAATTCAAATGATTGGGGCGAAATTTCAATGGCTTTCCTCTCCACCACCACCGATGATTGTTGTTCGTCTAGTGCCGCTGGCTGTTTGGGCCCGCAGATTGAATTGGCCATGGGGCTGGGATTGGGACTGGGATCTGGGATCTGGGATCTGGGAGTGGATGACGCCACCAGGTTTGCTCTTTTTTATATATATTATATATATATATATATGTGTAGGTACATTCATACTATTTATTATTATGTTGGGCTCCGGTGTCTGGAGGGGGCGTGAACGCCAGACACTCCGGTTAACGTCTCGATATTCACACGCCGCTTAATTGACTTCCATAACTGCGCCGAAGAAATCGTTTTCCAATCATTAGTTTTGTGTTCCTTAACCCATTGTTGCCGCCCCAGAGATAGGGCTACTCCTCTAGCCTACCCACCAAGACGGACATACACTGGAAATAAAAGAGAGGAGCATAAAAATCACAGGGAAATTTCATTTCGAAAATATTTTGGTATTTCTAAACAAATTTAAAATGTTCTAAAGGGGTTATTTGTTCTGTGAACTTATATCCAAATAAAATAGGGTTATAACTGGAAGAGGTAATGGTGCATTTCTTCAAGTGCAGCCTGCAATACCTACTTGGAACTATCGAGACGATGGCAAAAGTGCCAGGTCGCTAATTGTAGCCGGGAAATTAGAGCGGTTCGTCTCTAGGATTTGTGTTAATTTCTGCTCGCCTTACTCGCTTTTATTTTTATTTTACTTTACTTGATTTTATTACAGGTCCCCTCCCCCCACCCTCCTTCCTGCCAATGCTACCTGAAGGTTTTCACTTTGGCTTAGGGTTTAGGCCGGCTTTGGCGTTGGTCTCTCTCTTGGGCTCTTGGTCATTAGGCCGAGTTCACAGATTTGCCGCTGTTTGGACTGTATCCGTAGCTAGTAGATCTGTTCATAGCTGTGTATCTGTATCTGGCGAATGTATCTGAGCGCTCGCACAATGTTTGCTCAAGCAATTCATTAATCATTGATAATTACATTAAATGTAGGCCTACCTGCGCATGCGTCGCCTAATGAACGCGGCGTTTTCTTGCTTGCCTGTGTTTTTTGTTGTTGTTGGTTTTTTTCGCTTTTTTTTTTGTCAGACGGATAGATAGTTCGCCGGCGTTTAGTTTCTAATTTTTCAACTTGTTGCCAAGCCGGCTTTTAATTGTCCGTGAATTATAGAAACACGGGACATCGGACAGGCCCGGTTTTTCGCCTTTTTTTTTTTCGTTTTTTTTCTTTTTCTATCCAAAGTCGGAGCGTGTTTTATTTATAATATTTTTTTTGGTTCCTTGGACTACGTGCAACTGCCGTATCAGGTCGAAATCTGTTTTGATTTTGGTCTCGGCCCTTTTCCGCGAAAAGCGTCCAAAAACGAACTTAACTTTAGCCGATCTTAAACGAACGTGAAGACTTTCGGCGGAGGTGTCTTCTGGAATGATAGATTTTTAAAGTTGGAAAAATTGATAAATTGATATTTTTTGTTTGGAATTTAAAAGCTGGTTTTTTTTCTAAATAAAAAGCTTTAAATAGCATAAGTCTGTATAAAATAGGCCCTTAAAAATGTTGTGCAAAGAAAATGTATTCGTTTTGAAGGCATAAATATGGAATAATATTTTATGAATAAAGTATATGTTGTAGATCTTTAGAGCCTTCAGTAATATATTGTATATTGAGAGAAAAAGTCCTAAATAAAATATTTACAAAAATATAGCACCCAATGTCGGATAGATTGATATTTCGAAATTTGAAATATTAAAAATATTCCTATAAGATGTTTGCCGGCTCGAGGTCAGGAATATTCCCTTGTAAAATATTGATATTATCGATAAAAACGAATACATAATCGAAGATGTTAATATATTTATTTGTCTTATTTCACAAACTGCATTTCATTACATTTTGTATTAATTTTCTTGTATTTTTTTCTAACAATAATAGTCTAAACAAGGCTAAGGCACCTCTATATATGAAAGGGAATATCGATTTAATATCGATTTTTATCGCAAAATATCGATTTACATTTATTTGAAATACAATATCGTTGCCTCAAATATCAATACATAAATATGCACTACAAGTATTATTATTATTATTATTATTAGTATTACTATTATTATTATTATTATTATTATTATTATTATTATTATTATTATTATTATTATTATTATTATTATTATT
>JAEIIU010055817.1:0-75951 GCA_018874675.1 Drosophila baimaii
TCCGCTTCTCTCGCCTGTCTTCTCCTTGCTGATTCGCTCTAGGGTTGTGGGAGTTATACAACTCCTCACAATATGTTTCTAAAGATTTTATATAAAAATGTCTCTCATATTGTCACGGTCGCCATGTTTACATATTTTTGATAGAAAAGCTACAAAATACACGGATTTCTGGACGGTAATATTAACACAAATATATAAAATAATAAATGAGTAATTAATAAATAAATAAATGATAAAATAAATCAAGATTCTTACGTTTTCAGAAAGTAATCTTGTACTTATGGGACATCCTTTGGTTTTTGATTTATGGAACCTTCTTTGCTTCTACATAAATCACTGGAGTTTTTTAATTGAAAAAAAAAGGTACCAATTTCTGTGTAAATAATTTTATTTAAATATACATTTTAAAGCATAGTGTTGGAGCTTTTAAAATATTTTAAACCCCATATTTATATCATTAGAAATTTAATGTAAGGTTGTTTTTTGAGCAGTGTCGCCACTGAGGCACACGTATGGTGACACGCAGGAGGCGAACTCAAAGGAGCCGTCGAGCAGCTGGCTCCGTCAACCAATTGAAAGAGCACTTGGACAGCAGCAACAGGGACGTGGACAGCGGAGGACAGCGGCGGAACGGATATTCCGGGCCACTCTATTGGGGGCTTTAGGTAAATTGCTTTTATTGCACACAGTTCGTGTCGGCGTTCGAATTGCACTTAATTTCAATCAGGCGCCCGCTGCTAAGCCACTTCGGCTAATTGTTTGGCTTTCTTTGGCCCAGGACCTCCCTTTTGGAATCCGCCTCCTGCGTGCCTTTCGGGAGTCCTCCTCCACGTACGCTCTCTCTCTCTCTGTCTCCATACCCGAATCACACGAGTCACGAATCTCGTCGAATCTTAAGTCAAGACGAGAGTGTGGAAGCCGAGGCTAATTTGCAAATGCTGTGCAAGCTGCTAGGTAACCGCCTCGTCCTCCAAACTTGAGTAGGACTCCTGCAGCCTGCTCAGCGCGACTTAAGCTGGCTTAAAAATCAACTAGGCGAGGAGGTCGGAGCTTGGCCAGGGGATTGCGTGCCATCCTGCAATGCTCCCAAATTAATTGTAGTGGCTGCTGCGCACTTTATAATTTCTGTTCAGCCGCTGCCACCGCCACCGCCATCGCCACCGCCACCGCGCTTCTGGTGTATATCATTAGCCCAGGGAACATTTCGTCTAATCCCCGGCTCCAGCTTCGTCTTCGTTCGGATCCAGTTGTGGCTCCTGCTCCGCGTCGCAAGTCAATATGCTGCGGCGGCTAATGGAAGTTGCTTGTTGCGGCAATCCTAAGCCCCTCATCGCCGCCATTATATAGTTGCATACTTGAGGGCGCGTGGCCAGGGCAACGCATCAATAATGCGTATCCGCCCCGTATTCAGATTACGTTTTTCCACTGAAATTCAAAACGCGACAGAAAAGCGTGCGCCGTCACTCCTTTTAGCTTCAAAGGCCAAGACCACCAAGAACACATCCCCGAGCTCCCCCCGAGCACCGAAACAATTCCCATATGGCTGGCGAACTGTGACCTCATTTTCCAAATCGAAAACTCAGCCAGCGCAAAGCCCCAAAGGAAGCTCGATCAACTTGGATTTAATAAAGTTACGGAACCCAGGGACCAGCAGCCAGCAAAAACCAAAGCATATGGAGACGGGTTTGAGGGCCAGTCTGGGCCTGGGTCCTGGTTCTGGTTCTGGTTCTGATGTGATGCTTTTCCAGTCCTTTCAGGTTGCCATTCCCACTTCCAGGTTGCCATTGAAGCGGCAACAATAAGTAAATTAAAACTAGAGCTGGCTGCATGCCGCACGCGCTTTGAATACATTTAAGAGGCAAGTAAATTAAAATGAAGCATGGCGGAATGATTTTTACACTTGCCACCCCCTTTCGAAAGAGCGGCAGTGGCAGCAGCAGCGGCAGCGAGAAGCAGGAGGTGGATGTGGTCCTGGGGTCACAGTCACATCCACTTGTCGTTCACGCATCCGCACGCACAGCTGGCTGGGCAGCAGACTGGCGCCAAAATTGTGGCTGACTTCACAGATTTCCCGCGACGATGACGGCTAAGCTGTTGCTCTGACTCAGTTCGGCACTGGGATAAAAAATAGGGAGAGGAAATGTATAAAAAACTAAGAAATTGGAAGGATGTTGAATGTAAAAATGCAGAAAACTAATTTAAGGAGCAACCAACTTTACTTGAATAATATAGGTGGCAACGCCCAGCGGGAAAGGTAAGCAAATTATAACAAATCTATTAAAAATTAACATAAAATCAAAGAGTTCCTTTTTAGACTGATGTCAAAGTCCTTATGCTTATTGCTCTAGTTAAGAAGCCTAAATATAACTTAGGTTTATTTAATTTATTAATAAATAATGTCTGGCATCTCTGCATATTTAAAAAGGTTTTTTAAGCTTCACGTATTTTAAAAATCATGAAGTTTACATAATAACAATAAACATGATTATCATTATTAAGCATTAAGCATCGATTACAAATAAATGTATAACCTAGCGTATAGCCTGGCTTTTGGCTAATAAAAATAAACATTAAAGGCTAGTTATCCGTTATTCGTAATTTTTATATAGATAAATAAAGGGAAATTATGTTTATCAACATCTCTGATTTCTGGAAACCTGGTAGTATATATGATTCGGCTTTAACCATTCTTTCCAGTAGCTAAAAATAGCTTTTTTAATTGATTTACTGTACTGTTTGCTAAACAATTTATATAATAATATTACATTTTTTTTAAAATAATTAATGTATCTTGTCTATTATATATTTTTATTTTATATATATTTATATATAAATAATTTTTAAATATAGTATAAACTTTTCCAAGTGCAGTAGCTGGGCAGCGGCGACAGGATTAGGGGTAAAGAGAAGCAACTGGAACCCGGCTGGCTGGACGTTCGGGCTCGTTAAAGCCGCCAGAATGCCGCAGGCCCAGCTTCAGCTCCCGCTCCTGCTCCTACTTCTGCTCCTGCTCCTCCAGCTCCAGCTCACCTCCATCGACATCTCTGGCTGTGACCCACTGTGCGGCGCGTAGCGATGTCTGCATGTGTGGGTGACACGTCTCTGTCCTCTGCGCTGACACGCCGTCGTCCTCATCGGCGCCAGCTCATCAACTATAGTCCTGACTCCACGCCCCCCCCCCCTCTCCTTCCTCCCCTGCCATGGCAACGCGCTGATCCTTGGGGAGTTAGCCGCGGGAGGTGGCTGAGGGTCCTGTCCTGCCAAGTGTCGTTCGGGGGTTGCTGTTTTGTTTTTACTTGTCGCCGCATTAAAAAATAGAGAGAAAGCCAACAGCAACTCGCTCCATATGGTGGAAGCTTTGGCGCGACACAGCGCCAGGCCAGGCCAAGCCATGCCATGCCAGGCCATGCCAGGACCCTTGTCATGGGGGGGTACGAAGGATGCGATGTACACGACAGACGCTGTGCTTGTGCCACCGCCCGCTGCTCAGAGCCCCGCTCGTTTTCATAATCGGGCGGTAATTGTACACCAATTTGACTTATGAATATAAATTAACTGTGAAACGTGCGACAAAGAGACATGTGCGCCTGCATGTCGGGGGTTGAATGAATAAAACCGACTCAATGGGAATATATATATACATATATATAGTATAAGCACACTCAGTGTATGTACATATAGTAGTATTTGGGCGAGTCAGGGTGCTGTGTGTAGATCATTATACAATATTGTGGACAATTGAGATTATTGCCCTTTGACAGCGGGAAGTATTAAAAGGACGAAATCCCTTGCATGGATGAAGATAAAAAACTTCAGTGGAAGCGGGATGAATGAATGAATGAAAGCGAGGAAAGAGGAATTATGTCAGGCAAAGCGGTTGCAAATAGGATTGCAAATTATGAGTACATATCCTTTGACACAAGACATAGATAGGTAGATAAGTAGGTAGGAGGATATTATGCCATAAATAAAGGATATTTAACGTTTTAAAATATGTATGCATAGTTTTATTTAGCTATTATTGTTTAATTTGAGTTACAATTAATATATCATTAATGAAACATAATTAAGCTAGCAATCAATATAACATTTGCTTTGAAAACACTTCTAATACAGCGTAAAAGTATGCTAAGGAATGTTACATCTTATAAAAAGAGAACTTAAAATATTTTATTGCATATTTTTCTTGAACATTTTAAGGATATTTTAAATTTTTGTGTCAGAAATCATTAGCGAATCGATATCCTCTATGCCACATAATATTTGCAATACCAAACTTTGTGTAAAAGTCTTTTTTTTTTACTTTTTAACATTTTGTAGTATACTCTTCGGTTCCCTTGAAAGGGTTTTAAATCCCTGATATACGGGTTTGCCAGAGAAATTACTAAGAATTTGAAATCATATAAAAAGATGTATAAAAGTATGTTTCAGATATCAAATTCTGTGTAAATTTGTTTGGGCTTTTAACGCTGGAGATTTCAAAACCCCAGCGGGCACTTCTAAAAAGCTATAATTACTCCATTAAATTCTGGTTAAAAATCCAGGCTCTGCAGTGATTCATCCATCATTCAATCTCCATTCATGTCCATCATTAATAATCCCTTCCGGGCATTGCACATTCAGCGCAGTAATTTGAACGTTTACTCCCTAGATTCTCCTCCCTTTTTTTTTTTTTTGGGTGGCCTAACTGCATTACGTATACGCCACGAGTCTAAAAAAGCCTCAGAATGTAATTACATACGTTCAGTTGTCCAGTTCGAATACGGGGAAATACTCGTATCTGTGCGGGATTACACATCTAATTGCCTCAAATTGTCACACTGTCCAGCCAGCCATCAGGCAGTGCAGAGGACTCCTAGTCCGGCTTTATCCCAGCTCCCAGCTCGGTTTTGGCCAAAAAGACAATGGCAAGGAAATGCAAAAAGTAGCAAAGCGGACAACGACGAGGACACACCGAGAGATTTGCATTCGTAACTCGATTTGCGGCGGCAGCTCTCATCGCCACTCTCACTCGCCGCCAGGATCCTGTGGCATTTGCATGGACATGGGCATGGACAGCGTCAGCGGGAAGGAGGCGAAAGCAGCTTGGTCACAGGACACAGGGACATATGTCTCTGCAGGAAAACGAGGAAAGGGGGGGAGTGCTATGTCAGCTTCGAATAAATCAAGAAAGCCAATTTATATTTGGTATATGGCCCATTAAATGAAATCTTACGAAGTTCGGATGACAATTACATGAATAATTACATGAAAGGGTAGACGCGCCTTAGATTTCCCTCCACCCGCCCACACAAGGACCCAAGGACACATGGTGTGACAAGGGCGGTGGTGGTGCTGCTGGTGGCCATGGGACCAAGTGGCAGTCTGAGCCCGAGTCTGGCTTTCTTTATTATTTATGTCGCGCACACGCATACCGCAGCCACCGAGCCAGGATATACAATTGCACTTAAAGCCTGCTCCATATGTGGCGGCGCACATAGCACACAAGCGCCTTTGCTCGGGACACGAGCTGTAACTCAATCCGGGATGGGATGTGGCGGTAGGCGGAGGCAAGGACAGGACAGGAAACTGCTAGCTTGTCAGCATTGCGTATACGCCCGGTTCACCCAGCTTCAGCTTCAGGTTCAGAGCCTTAGATCCCAACCGCACAGCCACAGGAGCAGCTTCCAGCTTCCAGCTTCCAGCCCCCAGCTCCCAGCTCCCTCGCGGTGTTCCGGTGTCCTCCTGTTCCGGCAGCAGCATTTCAAGTGCGTTTCATTTACAATTTCCTTCCTCGCTTTATGCCACCGCTGTGCCCCAGACAATGGCCCACACACAAAGTGCAAGAGAGCGGAGTGTTCCCCTGTGTTGGCCCCAGTGCCATTGTTATATGCTTATTGTGTGTGCCCTCCGTTGCTATTTGCCATTTTCCGCACCGCCCTCTGGGTTGGCCTTTTGCCTTTTTGCCAGCACTTTTTTCTACTCTCTGGGTTGTTTGGCTGCCCCAACCGTAAGGCAACCGTTAAAATCGTTTGGCTGCAATCGCAATCGAATCACGGCGGCTGTAAAAAGATGCAAATGGCAGCTAACGAAACCAAATGCACCCACCTAGACGGGAGTCACCTCACGGGCATGCCAGCAATCGCATCCACACCAGCCTTATGGCCGTGCTTTGGCTTTGACTCCCATCTGCATATCGAATCCGTCCAGAGAAGCCTGGGGTGGCACTGGGAAAAAAAAGAACTATGGCTAAAAATGAAAGCTAAAGCTTATAAATATATATGCATGTGTGATTTTACGACCTTTCGTGTTTATATAAATATTTATATGACTTTTCTTAATAGTTTTTAAGTGAATTAAATTAAAAAGAAATAATACAGATTTTTTGTTTAATTTACAATAAATATGTATTTTCAAAGATAAATCAAAGACATATTAATTTCCTGTAACAATATTGTTAAATCTCCGAAGAGCAATCAATTCGGCCTTACAAACTTGCTTATGAGCCATGGTGCACTCATCCGAAATAATGATATTTGCATTGTTGGAACTCTTGGGACTTGTTTACTTGGGCTAGTCAACCTTAAGGTGAACCCTGTATAGCTTTCAAAGTGAAATATGCAGAAACTACATATATATGTGGCAATATTGCCAGATGTTGTCTTGACTGTACCTGTTCCTTCATCAACATTTTTTAACACAAGCTTACACAATTTCTTTACTTGAAACATAGGCAATTTTTAATGGCTTATGACCCCCTAATTTTCTCCCAGTGCATGCATAACAGAGCAGCCGGAGAAGCGAACGCCAAAGAGGAGCAGCTGTTGCCAGATGGGCGTGTAAATGTGTTTAACGCCAGACAGAGGGCTGCGCTGGGCGCGGGAGTTCCCCTTGCTTCTCCTGCGCGGAGGAATCGCGTCATAAACAAAGGGGATGGTGGCGGAAAAGTGGGCAGAGATGGGTGGCAGGAAAGTCGGCGGCGGCAGCGTCGGCGGCGTCAACACAAAAGTAGGCCAAACACTCACAGAGACGCACACATGCAGCAGCACCAGCAGCAGCAGCAGCTGCTGCTCTAGTCTCTGCCCTGTTGTTGTCTGTGCTTTGTCCGTCGCCTCAACAAGTTTATTTAATTTTTCCTGCGGCTCCGGCCAAGGATTTGATTTATGATTGTGTTGAAGATTACCGAAAAGACTTTTGGCTGTTGCAACGTCCGGAGTCCTTGGAGAGAAGAAAGGAATAAGCCAGAAGACTTGCTCAGATGAGGAGCCTCGGTCTGTGCCTTCGAAAAGGAAGGTTTGTCTTGTAGGCAGAAAGAAAATAGCAGGAGACATGAGCTGAGAGATATCTCTGGACCTTAGATTTAATATAAAATTATGTGTTAGTATTAAAGCTTTATTTTTATCAATTTTGTTGAGATACTGAACTTTTTATCAAAGTAAAAATACATTTTTATGGCACTTATCAATGGATTTGTTGTTTAAATTCAGTTTAAATTAGGATATAAAAGAAACCTAATAGTAAGTTAATATTTCTGCCAGTGTCACTCATCCAGAGTATCATCAAAAGACCACGAAAATGGCAAATGAAATAAGAGAAAAAAGTAGAAAAAAAGACAGGACTGCTAACAGGTGTAAAGATAATAAGATAACCTGAGCTTGAAGTTCGATATTCCCAAGTGTGTGAGCAGGAAAATGGGATAACGAGATATGATGGCAAAACGACACGAGATTTAAAGCGGTTAAGTTCATGTTTTTTATCAGAGAGAAAGCCCTGTACAAATGCAATTTTGAAACTTAAAAAGCAATCTATTTAACGCAAAAAAGAGATCGCTAAAGGTTAATTGATCGGAGGTAATTATGCTTTCAAAACTTGTACCCGCTGCTCCTTCTCTCCAACTTTCCACTCCTGCAACGGGCTAATTGCTTTTGCCGCAATTTCTTTTGCCACTCTATTTCACAGATCTGCAGCTAGCAAACACTCCACTAACCACCAGCCATCTCATACTCCTTCGAGCTCCGTGCTCCATGCTCCAAGCTCCTCACTGCATGGCTCCTCGTCGCCACTCCACTTTCAGCCACAAGTTGCGGCAAATTAAAGTCGCTTAGCAAACTTCGATAACTTTGGCAGCAACAAGTTCCGCAAGGACTCCACTCTGGCAAACTAAACTCATTCCCCGGCTTAGTGTGGAGTGGAGTGGGCTGCTATATGTCCTGCCTCTGCCTCTGGTTCCTGGTTGGAAAGTTATGCAGACTCGCCTCCAAAGCAGGCACAAACAATTGACTTTTGAGCATCGACTCTGTCGCCGCCGCCGCCTCAGTCTGTCCTGTCTCCGTCTTCCTTTCTTCTTATATTTTCTTCTGTTCCTTTTCTTTTTCATTTTTTTTTTTGTATGCCATCGTTGAGGTCCTTGTAGCCGAGGTCCTTGGCTAAGTAAAAGGCAGGGAGACCAACATATGAGACATACTTGTTACTTCCTATACCTCAAAGTCTCGCCTCCACCCGTTGCACTTGCCACACCACATACTCGCATGGCTTTGGGGGGGCAGGAGAGGGGCATGGGGAGACATGAGGCAGGTATCAACTTTAAATGCCAGCTCCGCCCGCGTAGTCCTTGGATTTTTTCTTGTTTTTATATATATATACATATATTGCTACAGCAGCTCCTTTAAAATAAAGCAAAGCGAGAAAAACAACAAGTATGATTTAAGGATTTTGTATAACGAAGCCAGGGATACACTAACGGATCAATAACTTCTCTTTTTGAAAGGATAGGATATGTGAGATATGTGGTAGATTTGTGACTTTTGCAGATATATAAAATAGGAAATATATATTTTTAAACCAATTATAAACACTAACTTAAGTGGGGAAACTCTACTTAATTTACAATGCATATATCATGGTGTTGGAGTTGCCAGACCACTAATAAATTGGAATTTAACAGGCATGGGCACACTGTAGCGAGTGTTGAAAGTAATTAGACCACACTAATACATGGAAATTGGAAATTAAACCCTGAATTTATGTACAAATGGAAGTTTTAAATGTATCTTAAGTTATTTTTTATTTGGTTTAAATTGAGAATATTTCATTACAGCTTAGATCTAATTGGAATTTACTATTTGGGTCAAGGATCTCCTCTATTTAGCTTCAGAAAAGTTTTCAAAACTTCTTTTTAATTCCTTTTGTTCTTTTTTCCTTAACTAATAATTTAATTTTTAAATATTAATGGGTCTTTTAATAATATTGTTATTTGATACAAGTTTTTGATAGCTTTTTATAAATATTTGGGAAACATTTCCTTAATTTCCAAACCCAATCCCATTATTTATATTAAAAAGAAAGGCAAACCGGCTTTAAAAGCTCAAATACCTGCAGTTAGGGCATAATTAAGCATAATAATAAGTAGACGAGCGGCGACCAAAGCTTCTAACAGCTCCGAACACAGCCACAGCCACAGCCAAAGCCAAAGCCAAAGCCAAGCTCCTGCTCCTGGCTCCCGGCTCCTGGCTCCAGCTTCAGTTGCCATCAGATTCACGGCTCCTCCAGCGCTTCGCCTTGGCAGAGATGCCAGAGTCTTACTCCATGCGATGCGAGTAGAGGAGGCAAAAAAACACACAAAAAACGCCGCCAGCTGCCCAAGTATATTCCGTATTTATTATTGCTCGCACTCGCATTTCGCAGTGTTATCATTGTCTCGCTCGCACCCAGGTGCCTTTGCTTTTTTGCTTTTGAAAATTTCCTGCCACTTCTGCTTTTTCCTGCTGTTGCTGCCTGCTGCTTGTTGCTTCACTTGTTGGCTGGCATCGCGCATGCGCCGTGTGTGCCCCAGGCGGCGGCGGCAATAACAAGCGGCAAATGGGTTCCATACACCACGAACACACACACACACACACACACACACACACAGCACATACTCTCTGTACCCAGAGTGAGTGTGCGTTACAGGTGGGTGGCATTCTGGCCTGCAACAAATGCAGGCGGCTATTCTGGCTATGCTTTTTTTTGCGCCTTGCAGGAGGTCAAGTGCTGCCCCCGCCGCCTTCACTGGGCTGCCATCAACTGGTTGCCGCTTTGTGGACTCCATTTATGGCCAGCAGAGGCAGAGGCAGCGACTGCGGCAGCGACAGCGACCGAGGCAGCAGCCTCAACAGGCTGAAAACGCTTTTCATCCCTTTTCTGGTGAACCGTCACCGCGCCCAAGTAACCATAGATACCAAGTGGGGAGCACAGGCAGCGCCCACACCCCCAAGCCCCTGCCAATCCCCCGACAGAGTTGACTGAGACCGAGGCAGAGGCAGTGGCAGTGGCAGTGGCGGCGGCGGCGGCGACGGCGGCGACGGCGGACTACCAGCGTTACCTAGACTTGCTGCCCGATAAATTATCAAACTTCATAACAGTCACAGTCTGACTGCCAACGGTTCTGGTTCCGCTCCTCCGGCGCAAAGGACGAGCGGCGGTGTCTCCCTGAGAGATCGAGACGAGGTCTAGTCATTGGCTAATTTCTGCCAAAAAAAAAGAAGTTGCCAAAGTTTCCAAGTTCGCAAGTTCTCACATTTTTGCCCCAGAGTTACGAGTGATAACGTGGCGTATACGCAAAACGCCCCGCCTGTCATAAGCCCCATATGGAGGTGGTTGGTTACCGAGCAGCGAGCACTGCCAGGAGGAAGCCGGCTGGGCTAGGTCTGGAGGCCACCATATGGTCGGGTAAGTAGATAGTACTCTCGTTATTGCCACAGCTTTTATCGTATTAAATATTAAATGTGAGAGCGCCCGCTTATCACACCTCGCCTCGTCGCCAGGAAGCGGAAGTGTCAGAGGAGGGGTTTCGGTTTCGGTTTTGGGTTTGGGTTTCGGCAAAAGGCCAGCATATGGTAGCGGGAATTTACGACACTGATAGTCGAGTGTGTGTGTGAGTGAGTAAAAACCCAAAAAGCCAAACAAATCAAGCTGCAAATTGAATTGCAGACCGACCTGGCCAGGAGCAATTTGCCATGGTCATGTCTCGTCCTCGTGCTCCTCTCTGCCTCACTGCCTCACTGGCCTTCGTGTGTGATTGATCATGGTGATATATCGCCGACTGGCAGTGCTAACACCTAAACGTCAACTTTAATTAATGTCCTCCCAAGCGCCACAGGCAGTGTGTGTGTGTCCGTGTCCAAGGATTGCTCCTCTTTGTCCCTGAGACATGGGTTATGGTCGAATTTAATTTCGTTTAAATTAAAAACACCAGCAAACAACAACACACAGGGACGGGGTTGCTGGTTGTTGGTTTAGTGACAGATAAAGCCATAAACAAGGAATTGAAAGCCAACACCTGTTGATGATAACCCCCATACGATGGCCGGGCCTCGTCGGCCTCATTAATTGCGCTAAACAAACAGGCAGGCGAGCAGGCAATGAATGGAGCCACCAAGGAGGCGGAGGCAGAGGCGGAGGAGCAGGACCAGGCGGAGAAGGTGTTCGAGCCAGCCAGTTACTGGGTGCAGCAGTGGCAGTCTAGGAAATTTATGACCAGCTCATATGCAGCCGGATGGCAAGGACAGCCAGAGTCTCCTAGAAGGAGCAGCAGCAGGAGCAGGAGCAGGAACTGGGAGCTGGTAAACTGCAGCAGATATTGACTTTTTATGCTGACTGCAGGGCAATAAAAAGAGGGAAATTATTTACCTCTCGGCTTATGCCACAGACAGCAAACACACACAGAGACACACATATCCCACAGCCCACAGCCCTGGCATACATATATGTATGTGCATATACATATAGGCGAGGCCCGGATGGGTAACGAGGAAACGAGGACGAGGAGTCGAATCTAATCCCAAAATACAGCTTAGCCTTAATGGTCTCAAATTTAAATATTTGAGCAGGCAGCCAGGAAGGGATTCGAAGCGATAAAAAGCAAGGAAATTGTCTACTCTGGAATCCATAATTTGCAATTGAACAGAATGGTAAGTGATAGGAATCGCTCTTACGTGCCGGAAAATTGAGCTGGCTTAAGGTTGAAGGTAAAAAGTCTAAGAGGTAATCTTCCACTTCAAACAGGACTTTGAAATAATAATAAGAATTACAAGTACTTTGAATGATATTTTGAAGAAAGCTGTTTTTTAGTTGGATATTTAAAATTTGGGTTTAAAACGTATTTGTTTTTACTGAAAAAAAATTATAAAATGTTTACCTTTGTTAAAGTACTTGATAGTTGAAATAATATGTTTGAATACTTAGATCAGTTTTTTTGAAGAAAATTATTTAAATTCTTGTGAAAAATACTTTTAGTCTTTATAAAATATTTATCTTTCTAATTAATCACGTTTATCTTAGATTATTTAATTTATTAAAGCGTTCAAATCGTTTAATTTCATCTGAATCTCTGTAAAGTGTGCCCATATGCTTAAAAACTCTTTGAAGTAGATTTTTTTGCGTAATGTGGCAACTCTAAATTGTTGTACAGTCTACACCTTGGTTTGCTTTCTCAATTATTTCAGTATTTGTATCTTAAATACTTGTTAAGTACTTTAAAATTCAGGAAAAAGCTATCTCGAGGCCACTTAAACAGAAATTGGGTAGCACTTTGTGATTTGGGTCTTTTAATTAATGCCACATATGCAGCTTAGTAACAATTAAAAGTTGCATAGTTGATGGCCAAGCCTTTTTCTCACAAATTCTCAAGTGTTTGCTGCTTTAAAAACATGTTCAAGGAGAAACTTAGAAAATACTAAGAATGTTAGGCTTTTGATAAGTTCTAAGGAAAATAAAACAATTTAGCTTAATTTATATATAAATTAAACTTATTCAATATTCTGATTAAATTATTAGTTACCAAATACCACAAAATTCCATTACAAAATTCATTGAATTGGTGCCCGGAAAATTCAAAGAAAACTACAATAAAATTCCATTAAATGCCAACCTCTCGCCGCGTGTAATAATTCCCAAAAATTGCCATTCCAATTAACCCCGCATTTCAACTGCAATCTTTCACACAGCTTTTCCCCCCATCGACAGCTAGACACATTTATTTCCATACAGGCCTCATTCAGGACAGGACTCTTGGCTGATGGCCACACTGCGTATGCTTAATCCGCTCAAATCCCCTGCCGGAAAGCGAAGTAAGTAAGCGAGTCCAAAAGGCGCCGCTCCGGGTAAGTATCCGTCAGAGATTATGGCTTATAAATATACATACAGCCACACACAGCTACATATAGCATTATATACATATATAGCCATATATAGCAATATCAATATCTATAAAGCCATCGATAGTTACTTTTTTCAACTTTCAATGACATGTGAAAACATCAAAAATGTTTCAAAAAGGCAAAAGTAAAGTCAGAGGGAACAGCGCGTTACATTAAATGCCTTTAAGTGCCAATTAATGTTTGACTTACGCACAAAGGGAGCTGGGCGAAACATGAGCTACTCCGGGGTAGGTCCACCTCCTCCTCATCCTCCTCATCCTCTAGTCCTTGGTCCATGGGTAATGTCCCAGCTGCCGGACTTATGGCAAAAGTATGTACTATATCGCCTGCGGCTCTATATTGTTAGCACATACTTATCGTAACTTTGAAAGCGTCGGGAGAAGAAGACTTTTTAAACATCAATTATATTTACGTATCGGAGCGTATTAATGCCTTCGTATGTATCCTGGGGAAATGCCAGGGCTTAGTTGGCCACACCTGCTCGACGGCTGATAAAGTCCCGCTCTTGTGCGGGAATTCACTAACCATTTATGACCGAAAACTAATTAAACAAAGCCCAATAGTCCGTCCATTCACATGCGGCAAGCGAGTGAGTGAGTCCTTTTGGCACTTCGTTAGCCTCGGCCACTCAGGGCATTGACAGGCAGAGAAGGAGCTTAATTTGCTTACACTTGTTGTCGGCTCCGGCTTCGGTTTCAGTTTCACTGACATCTCTGGTAATTAAAAAAGAGTCCTGGAGTTGAAAGAACAAACTCTTGATTAAGTGGGTGCAAAGTGTCAACAAATTATTCATTTGCTCGGGCTTCAGCCAAAAACAAACAAAAAAAAAACCATAAAAATAACAGAAAAAGAGCTGGAAAAACGCAGGAAAAACGTCACAACAGGAGGAACAGGCAACAAAGATAACATTGAAAGGATAGTGCGGAAAGGAGGCGGGGCCGGGCTTTGAATGGAGTTTTAATTAACAAACGCCCGGCGACAGTTGCAGACAAAGGGATTAAGTTGGAATCCCCCCTTTAGTGTCTGTGATTTCCAGAATGTCATTACAAAAATCCACATAAACTTGAGCGAGCGGTATGTGTTTGTGTGCTCCAATCAAAGGACAAAACTATCCCGAAAATATTTATAGGAAATGATCAAAAATTCACTCTCCCCTCCCACCCAGCGACCCTTGTGTGTACATACGCATTTTCCATTTTCCAAACCCTCCCGCATTTCCCCGAAAAAACCAAACAAAATCAAAGTTCCTTTCTTTCTTTTCTCCCATTTTTTTCCTCTGCATACTTTGTTTACTTTCGCCCGGCATTTTCTCCCTTTCTCCCTTTCCCTTTCCTCTATTGGAAATTCGCTATTCGCTGTTGTGCCGCTGTTATTGTTGTGGCAACAATTTTCTGTTTGCATAAATAAATTTGGAATGAAATCATGTGTCACATTAGCAGCGGGATATATGCGCTGCTGCTGCTATCCACACCCAATCCTGGCATCCATCCATCTATGTAGCCTCGATCGATGAGGCCACCGCCATTATGCATATGATTAACATCGGGGTAACACGGTTCTGTGGTGATGTGTCCTTCTAATGACATGTCCAGCTGGTAATTTGATTACAAATCATGTCAAAAAAAAAAAAAATGTAAGGAAATTGCATATTTTAATGCAAAAATCCAACCCTGACAGCGGTCCGCGAGGGAGGAGGGAGCAGCAGCAGCGCTTAATTAAGTTCAGCAAATGATTTTTCAATTAACACTCACCAAAGAAATGGAAACGGAATGAAAATATTTTTATTTATACAAGAGATCGGGGAGAGGGGGAAAAAAAAGAATAAGGCAAAGGAATTCGGATACGGAGACCGGGTCCACTTGCAGTCCGAAGAAAACTCCCTCTAGGAGGAGCAGGCCGGAGGAGGAGGAGGTAGCGGCAGGATGCGCCGCTGTCAATGTTGGCACAAATTGTTTGTCACGCAGTGCAAATACTTCGTGCTGTTGCTCTGGTATGCGGTATTATGCGCGATTTATTTCTCCAACCCAGTGTGTGTGTGTGTCTCGTCTCCTCCTGGCTCCTGGCTCCTGGCATCCTCTGTTTTTCTGTCTCTGTGTGCCTGTGCCTGTGTGTGTTTGTGTGTGGCAACACAACAAGGAGCAAAACACGAAGACAGCGGGAGCAACATCAGAGAAGCAATGCCCCGCAGCAATGCGCACAGCACAGCAACAGAACAAATTTGATATTTGTTGATTTTTCCGTTTTCCTACGCATTTTCCCAGCTCTAACCTCCCCGCCCCCCTTCCCCCCTACCAGCTGGCTCAATTAAAGCCGGAAAAATGTGTAATATTAGACTTAAATGGTGAATAATGTTATAAGCTGCACTGGCAGCGGCGAATCTGTCAGCTTATTAACTCAACTTCTACCTTTACCTGAGCAGCACAACTTTTAATGCATTTTTATGAAGTTTTATGGCAAACGGGACTTAATTTTATTTACATTTTGCATTTTCCTATTTTGCAGCATCCAAAGTTGCCAAAGTAGTTGATTGGCTTTGCCTGCCACCAAATTGCAAAATAATTGCCCCGGGAGAGGGAGAGGGTTGGGGTGTCCAGGAACGATTGCGAAACAAGCTATGTAATTTCATTGAAAGTGATGCTCGTTTGTGGCCTCTTTCCTCACCTCTCAGGGCTATACATAGTGGCGGCTTCTTGGGGGGTTCGTTCCTTGTGCGTCCTGCTTCCTGCAGTTGCAGCAAAAACAACAACAACAAAAAAAAGGCGCCCAGGCGATGACAGCAAGTTTGTGTAATGTAATTAATTAATTACGGTGAAACAACGTAGTTACATGTACAGTTATGGAGGACACCAGTGGAGCTCCCGGCTCCCGACTCCTTCGGTTTTATTAGCCCAGGCTAAAGAACCCTTTCCCTGCCCCCCCTCCAACATTCCAACGCGCATAGTTTCGTGTTTGCCACCGTGGTAACTTAATTACAAATTATAGTGCAATTAATTCTGCGGCCCGGCATTATTAGGCGCAGAAAAGGAGCTGCTCTGAACCTGAAGCTTTTGCGGGGGTAAGTAGATGGAAATTAAATGGAATGCCCCACAGTCAGTGCTGTGGGTGTCGGATTGCGGACAGTGAAAGTGTGTGTGTGTGTCCCCCCCCCACGGATTAGAGGCAATCTCCAATGGCCACGTGTATGCTCGTAGCTATAACCTGATATCCGAAATGTTATTGCTTGAGAATACACGTAGTTCAGCGAGATTCGTTCAGCAATCAAAACGGAAATCGAAAGTGTAGGAGCCGTTAAATCACAGCAGAAGTAACCACTTGAAGTTCCACTAAAAAGTGTCCGCACGACGTAAGGTAAGCTTGACCTGGATATTGTAATTACTTAATTAAAAGTTCTCTTGTGCAACTCTTTTACTTTCTTTGGCTTGAAGTTAGAGAATGTTGCTTTTAATGCGTTTAAATGAAAACTAGCTACTTAATAGTTACGATATTTTCTATGATTTTAAAAGAATTTATTGTGAAAGTGTTTCCAAAATTTGAGTTCATTATGATGATAAACATGAAAGTTATTAAACAATAAAGTAATGCTTGGATTACTGCAACTTAGCAACATCCAGGTGTTGCCAGAACCAATGGGTACTTGTGTTGCTCAACATGTTTCAAGCAATATTTCTGACTAGCAACATTTTCTTGTGCATTTCTTTATGTTTTATTTATTTAAGATTTTATAGCAAGTATCCCTTTAAATTGAAGTATACTTAGAGTATGTAATTAAGCCATGTCCATCTGTCTTTTTAATTTAATTTAAAGCTCAAAGTACCGGGTATCTCATAGTAAAAGGCCTTCATTTTCTTAATTGTTCCTTATAAATTATAACGAAAATAGTCAAAAATACTCATTAAATATTAGCATTCTTAGTTATTTACAATATATTGAATATTTGTTTGTGTCTTATATCTTCAAAATACAATATAAATACAATTTTCACTACATAAATTTATATAGTTTCTATAAGATAGAATTATAATTTAAAACTTTCATTAGAATATTGAAAAATAATATCTTTACCCATTTAGTGATAATAAGGTTATTAGAATTACACTATTTTGGGTTGTTGCCAGTAAACAAATTGTGTATAACTAAAACAATAAACAAGCTTTTCCTGTTTGAAGTCAACGGAATATATGAATATATTATTTTCTAAACTAAATGAATGATAAGTGAAAGAAATAAAGCCTGGCACTTTAACAACTATTGAATTTCTGGCTAATAATCAACCTCACTATACCCCGAATTGTCTAGAATCCCAATTCAAGTGAAAAATAAACTGACAGTTGAACAATATGCTCATTATTTCCTAATTCCTTGTTCTATATACTTCTGCTGAATGCCTAAGTCTTCTCAAATAACACACATTGAATAGTAGTTGAGGAACTTTAAATGATAAATTCCGCATTTGTATGGAAGGAATTTGCTCCATTAAAAAAAAAAAGAAACACATATATTATAACAAGACATCACTTTGAACTATGCCCTAATAGTTTATGTTTATTGTATTTATGTAATTTCCATTACGATTCCAGCATATATTTTCAAGACGCCCCCGCAGGCTCGTTGCCGGAAAATAACTAACATCCCATTCACATACGGGGGGGTATTTTTGGGATATTTTTCGGGGGGCCTTAAGCCTTTATGTATTTGCCTTTGAGCCGTGTTTGCTGTGGAAACAAACATATATATGTATATAAAGAGCCAATTAAAATGTTTTGCTTGTAATCACAGCTCGAAAGTAGGCACCACTTTGTTTGACTTCTGATTAACAGCAACATCCTTGGGGGTATTCCCGGGATTGGGCTGGGAGTTGGAGGTAGACTTGTAGGTAGGTTGGGTTATAAGCCTGGAAGAGATTCAGCCGCGGGGTGGCTCTGGCGGCGAGTGGGAATGGGGAATGGCGGCCTGACAAGCCTTTTAAAACACACCCACACAGAGGGTATGTGTGTGTGTGTGTGATTTGCATTAATGAGATGCAAATGATTTGTTTATTTTCCTTATTTTTTTTTTTTTTGTTGCTGTCAGTTGCCAGCTTCTTCCTTTATTGAAAAGTTGCCGAGGCCGTCTCCTGCCTCCCGCTGATGAAATGAGCAAATAATAAGAAAATATTGATAAAGATGTTAATCAAAGGAAGCTCACGTTGCTCATATAGGCAGTCGTCGAGTACTTGCGACATAATAAATATGTATGTCCTCCCCAACCCCTCCTCGGGTGACGACCATCGGCATCTCCTGATGGGATCTCTCCGGAATGCTACGGCTGTCACGGGCTGTCTGGCCCGGAACACCTCCACTCCGTCATCGTCCTGGTGGATGTCCCCGCTCTCCTGTCTGCTAGTCGCTCAGCTCAGAACATACGGGGACGACGACGACGACCCGCTGTTTATTATTGTAAGTTACTTGGCGTGCTCATATCAGCGAGCTGGAAGAAATGCGCACTGACAGCACAAGTTGCTACGGGCAGGAGCAGGGCATCATCAGGAGGAGCAGCAGGAGGAGCAGCAGGAGCAGCAGCTGGAGAGGCATCAGGAGTCGCTACTCTCCGAAATTTGCATTGTTTTATTTACATATTTTTGCGGCAAACTTTTTTTGGGCGGTACGCGGAGAGGAAAAAAACATACCTATAGCTATCAATAATGATAATGATGGCACAGGGAAGATTCAAGGATATTCCGACAAGGATTTGCAATACTCTTGGATACTTCTTAGGAAATTAATAAGCTTGGGATAAGGATCTCTTTAAATTGGAAGTTTTAATGTTTTACATTTTGTATAATTAAATCACTATCAACTTAGTCCTTAATAAAAGCTTTTTAAATTGTTTTTCAATAACACATTTATCATACTCTGTCCCTGAAATCTGTAAACATTTTAAAATGATTGAAATGGTGTCTTAAAGTATGCCATAAAACGTGGCATAACATTTTGTAACATACTTTTCGGCTGTATTTAAAGAGATTTCAAAGCCTCAGCAATTTCTGTGGCATCCCTGTTCAGAAAAATTATTTACACTTACAAAAATAATGCTACATAAAGTCAGCTTAAAAAAATAAATAAATTCACTGGACCATATAAATTGGAGCTTTCAATTAACACAAAAACAAAAAACCTCCCCCCTTAGAGTGTCATTAGGGATGCTCTCTTCAATTGAGATTCATCCCTGTCTTCATCGCCATCATTCAAATCTATATCCGAGCAATATCTATCAGCACTGACAACCCCGCATTCGTCTCGCTCGTTTAGTTTACAAGGCGGAAGAAATATGCAAATCAAGTCTCAATGTCAGATGGGGGCATAATTTGTTTGTGTTCCAGTCAAAAATTAAATTTCCACCCAGCCCGAACCATTACATTAACATTTATGCAAATGTCTTAACCATTTTCAGACTCATTAGAAATCCAAACCGCGGTCCAGCTGGCCCTGTTCCATCCCGCCCCCTCTCTCCCAATAACACACATTATCCGCATTGATTTATGTCGTATATTTATACACATTTAGAAATAACATCGTTTTTTTTTTGTTTCATTTAGCAATAGCAAATAGTCATAGCTACTAGTATATAAGTTTAGGGTGTAAAGTTAAGAGTTATAAACCGATCTCGGGCATCAATTGCTTATTAGATTAGTCCTAGAAACATTGTCGGCGTCGTTGTCCTCACACTCACACTATCTCAGACCAAACACAGTATTTTATTACCAAAAACAAAGACAAACAAATAATGAACATATCCTTATAGCATTGACTCCATCGGAGGTCAATAATGGTTATTGATATCCTTTTTACAAACATTCAACGATATTTATTCATGGATATTCACAGTGTTTCCTTTGTGGCTTTTTGTGTTTTCTCTTTTTTTGCAATGACATAAATTGTAAATGAAAAATCTTTCCCAAATTATATTACAATTGACAAATGGCATTTTCATAAAGTTAATGGTTAAAAGCGCTTAGCCAAAGGGGCGGGGGGCAGGCGCAGGCGGGGGCATGGTTATCGGCCGGAAGAGCTGCCGGCTGTTTGTCCGTCCGGTTGGCGTGCTAGGTGCTGGTGGAGTTGGGTCCGGGCGCAAAAAGGCAGCTCGAAAGTTAATTAAAAATTTCCAACGCATTTTTCTCAATAAAAAAAATATATAGAAAAATACAGAAAGGCAAACAAAAGAGGGAGGGGAAAAAAACTGAAGTGAAGTTAAGTTTAAAAAGCGACTAGCTTGCGGTGTGCATGTGTTTGTTGTGTTGTATGTATATATCCGTATCCATATCCGTAGCCGTAGCCGTAGCCGTACATGTGTTGCGGCTTCTCACGTATTTGGCTAATTAAAAAGGCGAGCAACATTATTATTATTATTATTAATATATATCCTGACTGTGCCTGCAAGTGCAAGCAGGTCAACTAGGCGCCTTCACATCTCCTCTTTCGCTTTCGAGTCCGAGCTCACAGCTCACGTTCTCACACGGCGCCCCTCGTCACCCAACCAGTCATCCATCCATCCATCTACGTATCTATCCATCCATGCATTCCCTCAATCTCACACACACACACACACGCGCTGGGCGGAGCGGGGCGGCGACCACGAGCTGTGGCTGATCTCCGGACATAAGTACACCAGACAAATTATCTAAAAATTTACTAGCTCTTTTATGTATAACATCTTGCTTTGTGGCTTTTTGCTTTTTTTTTCGGGATTCCATGGGTTTGGATGGGGGTTTCCTTTTTTTGTTTTTTTTTTTTGTTTTTTGGGGTCTTGGGGGCCTTGCCACTAATGCCCGGCTTATTCTGTTGCCGTTTCTGGTGCTAGTGAGGCTGCTACTGCTGCTGCTGTTGTCACTTGGCTTGATGTATGTTGTGAAGTTTTCATTAGCTGCTCCTGCTGCTGCCCCTCCTCCTCCTGGGCCTTGTGGTTTGTGCCAACATTGAGCTGGCAATTTACTGCCGACGTTGGGCTGTCGCCTTCTATAAAATCAACTGTTTGCCTGTCATCCATCATTGGCCCGGCTGGAGCTGTAGCTATTGCTCCTACCTCTGCTGCTTCAGGCTCCGAGGATTGTTTTGACATGGCAGCTGCTGATGTTGTTGCCGCTGTCGCGTCCTCGTCCTCGTCCTGGACCTGTTTGTTTTTCCGCCCGCACTGCCACTCTTCTCGCTGGGGCGGCTGCTGCTGCTGCTGCTGTTGGTCATTCATAATAATGCTGTGCGCTGGCCGTGGCAGTGGGCAGCTTTGCTTTTCACCTGATGATGCTTTCAGCAACTCTGGCAAATTATTTTCTAATTGCCTCGCCTTTGGCTGGCCGTGATGGACACGGACATCGGCGTGGGTGTGGATCAGGGTCTGGTCTGCTGCTCCGGCTGCACCCATAGTTTTATCCGACATATTTATAATATCCGCCGCAACGGAATTTGGATTTTCCAGCGTCTTGGACATGCCGGGCTCTCCTTTGCCATCCGGTAGGACCCTCTTCTTTGACTCCTCCTTGAGCTCTAGCTTCAGCTCCATCTCCAGCTCCATCTTCAGCTCCTGACCGGGCTTGTCTTGAGCTGCTTCCGCTCCCTTTGCTGCCTCGTCGGCGGCGGCTGATGCTGCATCATTTATGCCCGATGCTGCTGCTGCTGCTGGCTGCCTGCGTCCCTGATTTGTTTCGACATCTGAAATATGCAGGGAATTTCGAAGGCAGAGTGAAAATAAAACAGGAAATGACAAGCGAAACATTTACAGTGAATATTTTCCTGCGAATTGAGAAATAATTTCATGCATATTACGATTATTGTATACAGACAGACACAGAGACAGCCGTAAAGAACAGCTTTTGGGCGCCCGGCTATTGAATGTTCTTCTCTGCCGAAAATTGAGGGCTTCCTTGGCGCCCGCCCCCACCCACCAAGCTACTTCCTGCTGTCCTTCGTCCGCCTCCTCCTCTGCATCCTACAGAGCTCTCTCTGCTGCTCCTCGTTGGCATTTATTGCCACTGAATCTGTTATTTGTATTGCTTGTTTGGTTGTTACCAACTCACACACGGCGAAGGGGAGGCCAAGGGGATTGGCCCGTTTGTCGAGTGGAATTCAAATTTGAATTTATCTTCCAAACGATTTCACACACAAGCACAGACAGACACACACACACACACACACACACACACCATACAATGCCAAAAAAAAGAAGGACTTCATGGCAACGAAATCTGCCATCCGCCATTGGGATAAAAATTCAAGTGGCAGGACCAAGGCGAAGTTTGTATATTCTAAAATGAAGCTACTTTTGATGGAGAGATTTTACTTATACAACAGTGGTCCGCACGATCACATTCATATCTCAATATTGGCATTTGTGTGTGTGAGTAATTAAATAGTGAGCTTAGAGATGAGATAAAAAAGCTAAAATGTTATGTAATTTGACATGAAATATAGCATTGACTCTAAGAAATAGCTATTTAACTCTAAGAAATAGTTAGATATAGCTTTCAAGGTGACATCACTAATTCTTGCATTCTCTTTTGTGCACACAATACGTGATGTGAGGCGGCAGAGGTTGGACAGAGAGGACCTTATGGATCATTATTAAACAGTAGTCACTCTTCTTTAAAAAAAAAATATATAAACTGCATTTATATAGAGAAGAAAAAACGCACCTAATGCTGCACCTCTGATCTGCTTACTAACTTGACTTTAAATTGTAAAGTAAACCTAAAAAGTTAAGATAATAATCCTTATAGAAAGGATATAAATCGCATTCAAGAAGAGAACAAGAAAAACCGCACAGCATGTAGCACCTTGATCTGTTTACTAACTTAACTTTAAAGTGCAAAGTGAGGGTAAGATGTGAACATAATAATCCTTAAATAAAGGATATAGACTCCAAGGAAATATAAAGAAAAGAAAAAACTGCACAGAACACTAAACCTTAAGACTTTAAATTGCAAAGTAAAACCAAGAAGTAAAGATAATTGAATTTCTCATTTGATATGTTTTCAAGGCAATTTCCCGAGCTCATAAACAAAGCAAATAGCTTGCATTCTTCTATAAAAAAGTCCTATCTTATTACTGCGATCCTTTTTACTACAAAACCCTACGCCCACTGAAAGAGTATGCAAATGGTTGCCGCAAAAGTTAAGAGCTTAAGCCCTCAATGTGAAAGGCAATGAAGTGTGCCGGCCCCACTCAATTAAGGCCAGGAATGTCGCCAAAGCTCACCTGCTGCAACTGCTGCGGGCGATGATCCTATTGCTGCTGCTGCTGCTGTAGCATCGCCATTGGCGGTGTTTGGTTCATCAGACGTGGCCTCTACCCGCTGGCCAGCTCCGGCTGCTGCTGCTACACCCGCTCCCACTCCCGCTCCTGCTCCTGTTCCTGCTGCCGCAATGGCCGCAGTTATTTGATTGCGCAAACCCTGGATATCTTGCATGTCGGCCACGTTGATGCGCTGCAGGTGGACCTGCATCAGTCGCCCGTTGCCGCCGTGTCCCAGGAAGACGCGACGCACAGTGGCGAATTGCTCGCGGCCCTGCAGCCACTGGCCCACCACGGGCAGTCGTCTCAGGTTGGCCAAGGCCACGCCGACGGCATGGGTGGGTCCAGGTGCACGCTGCGGCTCCGGCTGCTGCTGATTATTTAGCTGCTGTTGCAGCTCCTGATACTGTTGCCGTCGCTGCTGCTGGCGCTGTGCTGCCAGTTGGCTGAAGAGTCGCGTCACGATGAGGCGGGCACGTTGCATGGCCGCCTGCTGGCCAACGATGGGTGCTCCGGCTCCGGCTCCTGCTCCAGCGCCCGGCTGCCCCGCTGCTCCTGCACCTGGCGCCTCGCCACCACCTCGTGCTGCTGCTGCGGCTGCCGCTGCTGCTGCTGCTGCCCCCTGGTTGCGTGTGATGATGAAGACCTGGTGCTGGGCCATGATGGCTGGCAGCTCGTAGCGATGAAAGAAGAACACCATCGAGTGCTGCAGAGAAGGGAAGAGGCAGTGGGAAAAAAGGAGGACCAGAGTTCAGACAGATATATGGCTGGAGCTTGAGAGGATGAGAGGTTATGCCACGGGTTTGCCGGGCACGTGAGCTGGGTCCCGGTCTGCACGTGAGCCTCTCTGCCTCAGCCTCGGCAACCCGACTGGAAACAATGCCACAATGGCAATGGCAATGGCGGATCCGGAGCAGGCACCAGAATGGCAATTTGTCATGCACTTGACAGGCGTAAACATGGCCGGAGTTCGTTTCCATCATTGTCGCAGCGCCGTTGCATAACGCATTCATTATTCGCCATGGTTACGCCATGGCCATGGGGGCCATGAGGCCATCCAGCTTGGCCACGCATCCCAACTCACCTGGGTGAAGAGATACGAGGAGAGCAGGGCCAGCGTCCTGTACTGTCCACTGAAGCGGTAGTGATACGCATAGAACGCGAAGTGGTACAGATAGAAGAACCTGTGAGGAGGAAATGAACAGAGAAAAAGGGTTGGGTTAGAGGGCAGGTACAAACAATCGTCACCCCGAATGGGGGCAAAGGCAGGATGTCTGCCTGCCAGATTCATTTGGCGGTCAATTGTCATATTTGGGATGGATTCTTCTGGCTTGCCAGGATATCCGTGCATTACGAGTGTGGAATTTCACCAAAAATATTTAGATATCAAGGGATATTGCTTTCTTCACTAGTTCATAAACAACAACTGCTTTAAATAGTTACACCTGAAGGAAATGGTACTAAAATATAAATAACTAATAAGAGACACCTGATTAAGTAATCTTATGATTAGGATTTTTATAAAGCAAGTCACTTACTATAGTTCCCCTTCCCAACTTGATTTTTCGATACGCAAACTGTATATAAATTAAACAAGTCTGCGTTCACTAGGACTGGGGCTGTAGGACCAGTAACCAGAGCTTGAACGGGCTTTTGGCGGACTCGTTTAAAAACAGAATCAAGAGAACCGCTTAGTTCGCCTTTTCCCTATAGCGATCACTCGCTTTTGTGCGAGGTTTTGCTCTATTAAGGCCCTACATCATTCTCCGCCGCTCTCTCTTTTATGCTTTGCCTGCAGTGTACAAGCAATAGTGAGCGAAAGATTTTATTTTAGGTACAGAGAGAGAGAGCTTATCGGGCTTATTTCTCTATCTATGCCTTATATTATTTGCATACTAGGAGAGGTTATAGGACAGATCTTGGAATTATTTCTCTTCGAGTATAATTAAAAGGAATTACAAATGAAAGAAGAATTCGCCTCTATTATGGGAGATACCGCTCTAGACTTTCGTGTAGCCTTAAGAGCGGAACCGAATGATTATACAGATTGAGCCGAACGTACAAGCATGTCAATAACTAAGTGATACATATGCCGCCACTCCAATTGCGTCACAAGTGTCAAAACCACTTAAAGGACACTGAGAAGCAATCTAGAAAAATCTAAAGAAACACATTCACCACATAACAGCAATCTTTTCCCACTCCACCCTGCTTTAAAGCTGCCAAAAATGGGTGTCTGAGGCCACGAAAAAACCCTCATCAAACATCGACGATCGCGTGGGGTGTCTGGGCCTGGGCTGTGATGGGTTGATGTTCACCAAGGACAAAGGGGGAGAGCTATCATGATTACCATTCGACAAAATGGTATTTAGCTGACAGAAATAAAAAGCGAAAACATATTGGTTTCTGTTTTTCTATTTTCCTATTTTTTCTACTTCTACCCCCACCTCGGGCTCTCTGTTTTTTTGGGGCTGGCTATAAGCTACGGAGAAATGGGTCAGACGCATGGCGGATGGATGGGAGCACACGGGCCGTGACATAAGAGTAACAAGTAACCGTAGCCGAGGCGGACAAATATCAAAACTGCCAAGACAACAGAGCGCGGCTAGAAACGGAAACAACAATGGCCGAAGGAGCGGAAGGAGCCGAGGCAGGAGCGGAAGGAGCGGAAGGAAGGACGCAAGGAGAAAACACTCAAGAGGATTTAATAATATAAATAATTGCTGGCGCTGTTAGTTGAATTGTTGCTCGCCAAAGACAACAAATAAAAAACACAATGGATGGCCGTAACAACAACAGAAGCAACAATAATGACAGCCAGGGCGACTCCATTGATAAGCAATGGCCGAGCGGACAAACAGGCGGACAACGGGACCCAGGGACAGCCGGATGGACAGAGCCTGACAACCAGAGGACCGAGGTCGGTCCTTTGGCCTGGTTAGCGAAATTGAACTTTAATTTATTTTTAGAGAGCCGGCGTTCCTTTACTTTTTTCTTCTCTTTTTTTTGGGGTATCCATGATTGAGTTATGTTATTGAATTTAATTCGAGTTGATTGTGCACACACCACACACTCACTCACACACACACACACACACACTCCAGGACCCTCCGCCGACGACATCAATATCAACAGCGACAAATGAAGACACACGACACTTATTTAGCAAGCCTTTCCAGGGCATTGCGCAAGCCGAAGCGCTGAGCATTATGGACACATCCCTCCGCCAAACGCTTGCCAGCAATTTCCTCAATTTCCCCTGCCCCGTCACTCATGCGGAGGACGAGCCCCGCACCCCACCCACAAGTCCTGGGGAAACGGATGTGGAAGTGGAAGTGCGAGCTGCAGACACGTAGACAACACTTATCGCCCGTTCGTTTCCGTTTCATTCGCTTTCCTAATGTAGCGTAGCGTTGACAAGCAGCAACGCCTGTGTTGTTGTTGTTCCCGCATCCTTTACCCTTTCCTGTGACCCCACGCCCCCTCCCCCTACCAACTCATCCGTTCTCATCCTTGCCACATACCACATTACACCACATCGCCTTGCAGCGCCTCGGGGGCACAGTGCACTGACAGCGACAAAATCCCTGGCTGACAGGCTGCATTATCATATGGTTACCAAAGGCAGGGACTTTGACGAGAACAGCTCGTCCTTAGAGCGGACAACTCCTTAAAGTGGACAACAAAATATTCTCACATACGAAGCTTCCTTAATAGGACAACTTCTGTTTAAGGACAGCTCTCTTAAATAGACTACTTTTCCTTGTATTTTCTTAAATCTATTTGTTTTTTTACATTATCAATAAAATATTTCTTTAAAAAAGAGTGTAGTGAAAGCGAAAAATTTAGGAGTGTAGAGGAGCTTTAGAAACTGGTTGCTCTAATTTTTAAAAAGATTTTAGTTGTTATTTTCATAATAATACCAATAAGTATATGAAGCACTTTAATCTAGAAAGGTTTCTTGGAGATTGAGCCTTGGATATTTTACTAATCCTTGCCCCACAGATATCATATCCCTTATTCATTATTTTATCTATTATTTATAGAAAGAAAACTCATTCTACATAGGTTTCGTTACATTAAAGTCAGGCTTAAAGCCATCTAATATATATTAAAAGCAGGAGGGATGGCAGAAAATATCGATACATACGTACTGTATCAATATTTAACGAGGAGCTCGATATTTTTGATATTTTAAAAGTGCGATATATAATATAAAATTTTTTAAAGTTAAATGCATTTATTTTAGACCGTGATTGTATCGATATTTGACTTGAAGTTCGATATTTTCGATATTTTAAAGGTGCGATATATAATATAAAATATTTTAATAATATTATTAATACTTTGTGATTTTTTTTGAGTCGTTACTGCATCGATATTTGATGGAAAGAACGCTATTTTCGAGATTTTAACGATATAAATTTTCGATATCTTAACGTTTAATCCCTTTGTTTTAATATTTTCCATCCTATCGATATATTAAACTTTACAATATTTTCGATATAATATTGAAAGCTTAATTTTTATCAATACATCAAGTCCCCGTTTTTGAATAAAAACCCAAGAAAGCAACTCCTTCAATCGAAAACTGCATTTTTCTACAAAACTCTTTGATGAGAGCTACGCACAGATATCGAACTTAACCCAGTTGTAATTAAAAATATCTATTAAATACCCACAAAGCTTTGACTGCCATATCTCAATCAGTTTTGCCGCCATCATTGGACCAGTGTGCGATGGCTGGCAGGACGGATGTGCGCCAGGCAAATACTGTTGGCTTTCATATCCTTCGACCCGAGAGGGGGAGCACTGAGCGCAGAGCGGAAGTGGGTGGGGGATGGCAGGATAGGATGGCAAATAGGACAACTGTTGCATGTGTCTGCACACACTGAGACTGAGTCGGAGGAGCCGTAGTTAAGTAAGCACCTCGGCTCAACCTGCTCTGTTGCTTCGTCGTCTGACATCTCCTCCAGCGACGGTGTGTGATCCGATCTGCGTCATAAGTGTTTATTTGTTGCCAGCAAACAGGAGGGACGAGCAGGACGAGCAGGACGAGGGCTCCCGGTAATAGTTAAAGTGCTCAATGAGCTTGTAAGCACCTTTCGTGCTGGTGTAGCTGATGTAGCTGCTTTTAATAGCATTTGCATATGGGATTGCATATCTCTCTCGCCTGTGAGTGCTTCTGGCAGTGTTATGAATAGTATTATGAGTTCGATTAGGGGGGGCGGGCGCAGGACAAAAGAGAACTCAACACACCCACCCAGTGGGGTGAATGCAACTCGAAACTTAATTGAAATATCACAAAAACTGAAGTATTTGCCCGGCAAACACAATGTGTCCGCGCTGCCCGCCTTTAAATGCGTGAAAACGACCCATTTTCATGCATAAATTGGAACAGTGCTCGCGCATACATATGCAAACAGTGGCAAGGAGACAAAGGCACGTTGCGCATACGCCATGTTGGCAAACAAACAACAAGCTGAAACTGAAACAAACGGAGCACAAACACACAAGTTGACAGGCAGCAGGAGGAGGAGGCGGAGGCAGCAGCGTATAACAATGAAGCGATTTTGCCTCGTTATGAACACTCATCAACTGCACCTTTGAACAACACCCACTCGGTTAGGATACGCCCAGGACGAACACGGCCACCCCTCGCTCCACACTCCTCACTCCCCCTCTTGGGTGGAGGCCACTTCTGCTCGACGCTCGGCGCGGTTGGACAAAAGTTATGGCAGAAAAACAAACTTGACGCAATTATACTTTGCGTAACATGATCTCAATCAACACGAAAACAGCCAAAGGAGTGCAAAGCGTAAGGAAAATGCCACCCGCCTTTTTCCCTCCCCTGAATTTCCCTGGGCCTTCTTCACCATGGTACCCATTGCCGATGCCGTTGACGTTGAGGCTAACCCGCCGACACCGTGGCCACCTTTGAGACCGAGCAGCGGCGGGCAACAATGGCAAGCGAATATATATATATTATATGGTCTTTTGGTCCCCCTAAATATATATATATATATATTTATATATATATGTATGTATATATATAGCACAGCTATGGCCCGTGTGTTTGTTAGCGTAACAAGCGTGTAAACAACAGGACGAAAGCGGAGACGAAGGCAGCTACTTGAGGCGCGCTACTGTAACCGACGACCTGACCCCTTTCCAGCCCTTCCACGCCGGAGTTGTGCCTGGCATTTTGCTCTTTGATGCCGCCAAGGCGATGTCTTGGCATTGCTCGGCAGTGCTGTCATTTTGTCCTGATTTTGGTTAGATTCGGTACTTAGTTTGAAGGTGTTTTTAGGCTGAAGGTATGCCAAATATGTTCCGGTTCGGTAATTTGACCTTTTTTGCTTTGGATTTTTCAAGGAAATTGAAATATTTTATGAGCAATCTTTAAACTAAAAATTGTATATTATATTTTGATCAAATTTAAAAGCTTTCTCAACAAAATTTTCTGTTTTAGGTCTTTAATAGAATCTATATTATGAATAATTAATAAATTAAGATTCCATTTAGGAATACCAAGAAAACCTTAGAAAACAAGCATTGAAACGAGCGAGGTTAAGGTGAGTTAAGACGACAACAAGGTTGAGAGCCAAACAACAAGTTAAGACGACGAACTTAAGAGCAAAACGACGAGTAATGACGACAAGGTTATGAGCAAAACAACGAGTAAATACGACGAGATTGAGAGCAACAAGAACCGAACCAACGATTAGTTTGAGAGCGAAAAGACGAGATAAGACGACTAGTTTAAGAACAAAATGACGAAAACTACGACAAGGTAGAGAGCAGAACGACGAGTGAAAACGACCAGGGAAGACCACGAGCTTGAGAGCAAAACGGAGAGTAAAAGAGATGAGCTTGGGACAAAACCGAAAAGTAAGGGCGACGAACAAACAAGTATCAAGACGACGAGAAACTAGTGATGAACACGACGAGTAAGGACGACGAGTATTAGAGCAGAAAGACGAAAATATATTATATAAACTTTATAATTAATAAAAACATAATTAATCATTCTAAAAGTAAAAAAAAGTTCACATTAATAAGAAAAAGTTTGTGTTTTGCTTTTAGTTTACTTTTCTGCATAAAAAGCTAATTTTATGCGGCTCTGTTCTTGACCTATATGAGCTCCAAGTTCACATTAAACTTAAAAAAATACACAAAGAAATCCTAAAAATGTCCTAAAATCCTATATATTTTACCCTCTATTTTGCCCGATCTGTTGCGCCTAATGAAATAAGCTATTGACAGCACTGGTCCTTTGGCCTCAGCGCGACAGCTTCCTCGCCAGCTTCTCGGTGCGACAAACAATCTGCGCAGGACTCAAGTCGGATTCGTAGCCAGCGGGCAATGGAGAAGGCAGAACTGACGGAAAAGGAGGAGAAAGGCAGGCAGGAGGCAGGAGGCAGGAGGCAGGCAGGCAGGTGTTTCTTTTAGCTTTTTCCTGTGCGTTTGCAGCTCATTTAATACGTGTCGTCTGCCCCGTGCCTGGCAACCAGATTTAAGCACAAAAGAAGCATTACGCGCCGCAAGAAGCCACAGGGCAAAATAAGAAGCTGGCGCGAACAGAAAGGGCTGCTGGGATGGGGTGAAAGTTGGGTGTCAGGGGCTTATTATACTCCTCCTTCCTCTCTCTCCATCCTACCCTTCCCCGGCCGTATGGAAGCCGGTAGTTAGGGATGGCTTGGCGGCCTCGTTAAACGGCGATTAAGAGGAGCCGAGCGAGCAAGGCAGGGCCAGGCCAGGCGCTCCTTTGATGACTTTAAAGTCCCTTAAAAGTCAATTAGAATGAATTGAAGGCAATTGACAGGAAGTTCACAAGGTTAGTTGTTGGCTGGCTAAGAGCTACAGTTGGGAGCCGAAGCTAGAGCTGGGTCTGGAGCTGGGGCCCGGAGGCTTTGTTGCCCCGTTCGACGGTTGTGAGTAGGGACCACTTGACAGTTTTAAGCTCCCGTCCAACTGCCGTCTGCAATTCAACCATTTGCAATTCACGTTGATTGCAACTTTTAGCAAAGTTTAAGTACACAAATTAGTCTATGCAATGAAATTAATACCGTTTGGGGGGTGGTTCGGCGGCTGGGGGATCCCTGGGACGCAGCTAAAAAGCGAAAAGCGCCGCCGGCTTGTTTGTCTTGTATGCTAACTTCAATGCCAGCCGGCTTCGGCTTCGGCTTCGGCTTGAGCCTGGGCCTTGGCTGACTGCCTGGCTGCCTGCCTTCCGCAGACCAAGTTAACCGCAAAAACAGGCAGGCAAATACGGAAGCAGGAGCAGAAGGATCACGAGAAGGAGCACCACACCGCCACCATCACCAGCGGGCAGGAAGGAAGTCAGGAAGGAAGCAGCAGAACAAGCAATCCCGGCCCTGTAACCCATAACCGCAGGAGCAACAACAGCAGGGCAAAAACCAGAAGAAGCTAGCAGGAGGCAAGGATTTATATTTAGAGAACCGAAGTTTTAAATACCCAACCAGGCGTGCTGAGGCAACAAAGAGTTGAAGAATTTTAAACCAGTTTTGGCGAGAGCAGAAAATCAACTTGGCAGTATCCTTAACTGGGAGGGAAATGAAAATCACATTTACTCGTTGTTTTCGTTAAAGAATAACACTTAATGTGGGTGAAAAATATGGAAAATTGCCAAAAACTTCAAGAAGTTTGCAACTATATTTGTGTAGCATACTTTTCAGGAGCGGGGAAATAGGATAACACTTTCGTGGGCACAATATATCGGTCAATTAGCTAAGCTTAAAGAGAATAACAATAGACATTGGCTAATAAGCAACAGCTGTCCCAAAAAGAGGCTTCAAAATAGGGCTAGAATATAGGGTAACAAGTAAGAAAGCTACAGCTCGACTATAAGATACCCGGTACCCACCTTTTTGTGCTTTAAATTAAAATACAAATACGATTTTCAGAGGCAAACCCACTCAAAATACTCCACTCCCAAGACTTTTCTAAACCTTTACTTTATGATATACTTAGAAAATTTAGGAATTAACGATGAAATATAAATAAAATATTAATAATAATTTTAAAACGTGGTTCGAAACTTGACTAACCATTTTTCGTGAGTCTCTATGTGAGTGCGAGAGGGATGGTAATAGGGAGAACATTATTTTGCAATAAATCTCATGTTTATCAACAGATTTTGCTCACATTTTTAAACAATTTCTGCACAAGTATATGTGTTACATATATTTTAATATATAATATATAATATAATCCTTATATAACCATATAACTCGCACATATATTTAATGAACAAGATCCACCCCAATGTGGACATTGCGCTACAATAATCAGCGTGAAACACCTTCTTTTCGAGTGCCCGTTATTCGAGAGAAGTCGAAAAAATATAATAGCTAAATTGAATATCAAAGCAACTGAATTCCTATCCCCAAATCCCACTAATATCCTCGCCACAATTGAATTTCTTAAGGCAACAAATCTATACAACTTTATTTAGAATAACCAGACATCTTAGCATTTACTAGATTTAAGAAACATTGTACATATATGTTAATCCCTAACCTAGCTTAAGGCCTAGTAGCTTTAGCTAGATCTATTGGTTAGTAGCAATTTGTAATTGTTACGAAAACCAGAGTTTAAATAAATAAATAAATAAATAACTTAAAAAGGAAGCATATTTGGGAAATCTTATAAAGAGACTGGATATTTCTGTGGATTCTAGTGGATAAAACTTCTATGCAAAATCGTTGAGAAGAAAGCTAGGTCAATAAGAAAGATCTATTGGAGATTTTGAGTTTAATAGGAAGCCTGCCTGAAAAACCCAAGATACTTATTGTATAAACTAATATAAATCTATTGAGTTACAATTTCCTACTCCAACTTATAATGCCTCGTGCAAGGGTATAGAAAAACAGTCCCGGAAACCCCTTTCACCGCCCGGGGCAGTCAATAACAGCAAAATTAAACCGTACGAAAGCACACACACAACTCTCTCTCTCTCCCCACACCAAATACACCCTCCAGACACACAGAGGAAAAACTGAGATGCCTGCATTTATGGTTCCGGCAGAGTGTCCTGTCCATATGGCACACACATGCTAGTGGCTAGAGCCAGACCCTTTGCTGAAATAATTTCACTTAAAGCGAAGACCAAGCAGCTGCCCCGCAGGAGTAGCTGCTCTTCCTAGGATTCCCACATTTTAGCTACCTAGAAAAATGCGAAATATCGAATATTGTTTGCCATTCAATTGCACAGAAAAGGATTCTCAACCGTCGCACACAACACACACACACACGACATTGCAATTGGATATTTTTTCATTCAAAACTTTTGCCTCACAAAAAGTTTGACAATCTTCGGGCGGGCAAATGATGAGTTATGCGAAACTCCAAGGGCCGGCAGACACAAAAGATACTTCTTCGTTTTGGCCAAGAGCCCCACGCACAGATTAGTAGTCTCGGTACGTATGGAAACTATCAGTGGCAGCAGCATCCGGACTACCTTTTCATCTCGACTGCAGAGAGAGAGAAATTTGGGAGCCACAGAAGATGCCCTATGAATCCAGATTGTTCCCCAATCATAAATTGTTAATTTATGAGCCACATACTACACCGAGCGAAAGCTCTGTGGTATCCATCGTCTGGCCATTTCCCAGCTTCGATTGCTATTTCCATAACAATCCCGCGACAAGCTCTGGGCAAACACAAGCCGCAAGCATTTAAAATCATTCGCGTCGATGAATCTTTAATGAATATAAATACGACGACGATGACGACAAGTGGTCTTCAAGGAGAGGGCCTCGCTTTTCAGGGAGACCACCACTGATAGCCATTTAATTCGGGGCAAATTACGCAAAATCAACACCGCAAGCGAGGAGGCAAGGAGGCGAGGGCAGTGATTGAGGACGGATGCATGCACATGAATTCATAATCAAGGCGCGGACGCGCGGACAGGCCTTGGCCCATCACTAAAAAGGGAATTTTCGAGTGTCTTTTTGAATTATTGATGGTCCCTCCTTGAGCGGAGAGTTGCCGAAATAAAAAAAAAAGTAAAAATAATTTCTTTGCGGCGGCCGCTTCTCAATTATGCAAAGTGCGCGTAATAAACCGCAAAGTAGCCAAGGGATGGGGATGGGTTACGAAACGATGGGGTTGTCCTGTCCTAGCCCGTCCCGTCCTGACGTGCATGGTCATTAATGTCGATCGAACGGGAATGAGCCGGGCTCTAAATTTCCTTCGCTTTTCCGCATATTTCCCTCTCGTTTTTTTTTTTTTTTTTGTGTTATGAAGAAGCGAGTTTATTTAAATGTTTGCTAATGGCGCGGCTCAGTTGGTTGGGAGCTACATGATGTGGTGGCCAGGCGCTTGGGTTACGCTTGTTGACTTAAGTGATGAAATTCTCTGTTTGCCGGTGTCTGTGTGAGGAGTGTGTGTGCGCGAGAGAGTGGGTGGAACACCCGCCCCAAGGCAAAAGGGGATGGCCACTGGTCGATTTGTTCCTGGCCTCGGGGGAGGCTTGCGCAAGCCAAGTTAATTTTCAAATAACAACCGGGAGTCCGACGAAGGAGGAGGAGGAGCAGGAGTGTAAAATACGCTGGACGCAGGCCAGAGAGTAGGAAAATATGCGAAACCAAACGAAATGAACTGTTAAGTGCTGATGACGGGAGGTGGGAGTGCGGGGCCAAGATGTCGGCTGGCTGGATGCTATTATCTATGGCCGGACGACGGCAGAAGCAGCAGCAGCAGCAGCAGCATAGATAAATGCTGGAAAGGATTGCAGACTTAATGTAATTGAATTTGTCATTTGTTCGGGCCACGGACGATTTCACAGGACAAGAAAAAATCCCAGAGAATGCTCCTTGGAGAGTGGGGAGCGAGTGCGAATGTGGAGTGTGGTACGCACCTGAGCCAATGACGCTTGGTGATGCTCGTGTGGCAACAGATGGCGTCGTATTGATCCGCTATCCACACAATCAGTATGATGTAGAAGGCAGTCGTGGTGTCATTGAAGAATTCCGACATAATGGCCTCCATTCCTGTAGCAGAGAGACAAGACACGGTTAATGGCCATGCAAATTAATTAGTAGCAAGGGCATTGTGCTCACCTACGAGCGCCAGAATGACGGTTAGCAGGGGAGCTATGGGAAACCGGGCGGATACATTGTACTCCAGCATTTGCAGCAGGTCCACTGCAAAGAAAAGGAACAGATATTCAAGAGATATCTATGGGTATTCATGGTATGGCGGGCTAACTACCTATAAAGACAAAGATCTGATGATGCGAGTACCGAAGCAGCATGGAAACCGAAAAGGTCTGAAAGAGAGGAGAATTTATATAAGTTTTTATAGCAAAAACATTTAATAAATTAAAAAAGTCACTCACAAAGAGAAGCATCACAAAAAAGGCCACAGGATAGCTGCTCCAGGCTGCCCACCACATGGACACAAAGCGATAGTGCTCGCCGGTGATCACATTGCGCAAATAGCCCTTGTTCTCCTCCGTCTCGGCAATGGTTCTCACCGAGGCCATCAGCAAGTCATCGTAGCTATGCAAAAAAAACAAGAGGTTTTATTCAAGGAAACAACCGAAAAAAGATAGTCAATGGCCTACCCCAGCAGTCGCTTGAGCAGATAACGCGTCAGTCCGTCACCGAAACACTTGTTCGTATTGGGATCCAGCTGGACAGTGAGCACAGGGATCTGCAGACGCTTTCTGGTGGCAGCAGACAAGCGCAGATGGCCATACTCCAGCGAGTACTCCACTATGTACTGCTCCTCTGCAAATATAAATTACAAAAGGGGTTTCATTGTGGTAAATAAGGGGGTTATAAGCACAAAACCCACCATCATCCTCTTCGTTCTTGAGCTGTATGGCATTGGGATGATCGTAAGTACCCAGTATATTGATGGCATCAAAGTAGTAGTACAGCGATTCGTTGCTATAGGCAAAGGTGGGGCGTACGGGCAGACCCAGTCGGCTCAGGATAGATTCATAACGCTTTAGCTGCTTGTGATTATCTTGGGTTTGTGGACCTATGCCATAGTGGCTGAAAAAGTAGACTTCCATGAGTTATAATCCTTTTCTACCATTTAGGAGTACCTACTAGGAGTCCTTCAAGGAGCGCACTATATGCTGGTCCCGCTTGATGCCCTGCCAAATGGCCCGCTTCTCCGCCAGATGCGGAATGATCTCCACTCTGCCAAGAGCAAGTACATATAATTAGTATAGAGATCTAAGTATTCCGAGGGACTTGCCTGATGACTCCTTCGCGTGGCCAGTTCTGCACCTCTTGCAGACAGGTGCAGGGATTCTTGATGAACGCATTGTGCACATAGATGAGGGTGAAGAAGAACAGCAGCGCCTTGGCCAGCAGCAGGTACTCGATGGTCAGCTGCACCTTCCTGGAACGAGCACAGCAGATAATGATAAGAGAGTGACAGAGAGGGCGGGAAAGATAAGACGCAGGGCAACGACACTCACCGTGGAACCAGCTCCGCGTAGGCAGCCGCCGCCCGAAAGTAAATGGCATGGAAAAGGCGATCCCGCATGTTCATCATGTTGTTCTGCAAGTGAAAACAGCGAGGGTTAAGATAAGGGGTAAGGGTGTCGCCGTAGCATGTGCACACTCACCTGGCCGCCACCCCCTCCTAATCCACCTCCGCCGCCGACGCCGCCGCCGCCCACCAGCACCCTATTGCGTCCATTTCCATTTGCATTAATACCGTTGATGTTATTGATTGCGTTGGCCACCGCAATTTCGGCCGCGTTCTCCGGCAGCACCGCGGCCATGGCTGGTGGCGAGTTGTGTCTTGGTTACTACTACTTCCGCGTCTGGTGGTCAGGCCGCTCTTCCGCAATCCGCCAAAACTCCGTTTTCGTCTCTTTCGTATCTTGAATCTCGGAGAGTTGGCCAAAAAATTATTTGGCGATGTTGTTGTTGTTTATGTGCTTGTTGTTGTTGGCCACAGCTTTTTCAGTGTGGCCGTTGGCGGAATATGCAACAAAACCATACGCATGAAATCGATAGGTATCGAGTAGCGATATAGATTAATTAATTTTTAATTAAATATATTTAATTGTATAAGTTAAATATTTTTATGAAACATAAACTTAGATTTTTTAGTTTTAGTTGTGTATATTTAAAAGATTTATTTAATGACAATCAATTGTGTAAATAAATCGTGTAATAAATACCTAAATACAAAATGAATATAATGCAATTTAATCTATAATGTATAATATACATTTTTATAACTTTATTTATTTCAAAATAATCCATTTTTATTTATTATCCGCAATTAACAAAATTAACCTTCACAAAGGAACAGTGTTGTAAAACAAGCTGATAAAGCAAGACAATCAGAAGTTCCGAACCAGTTCCAGTTCCTGCTAGTTACCCGCCAAAAGCTACCCAAATTCAAAAAGACATTTTTAGAATCATTTTTTTTTATGTTTATTTTCTGCAAACCAATGTACGAAATTAAATATTCTCAATGCCTCCACCGACTTGCGACTTTTTTCGTCTCGTCATATAAATAAGCTACATTGAATGTCGTTTAATTTAGTTTTACATTGATTGGTGGTTGTGATTTCTTTATTCATTTTTTTACGCCATTGTTTCTATAGTTGTTGTTCTCATAGTCATATATGTATATGTAGTTACGCATATGTGTGTTACGATGTATATATATAACTACATATGTTGTGGTTTATCTCATTAAGCTACAAAATTATATACTCATAAGACGAATACAAACGTTTCCCTCTCTGTTATCCTTATCGTTTTTGGTTTTATATTTGTTTATTTACTTTGTTTACCATACTCTTTTTGTTAGCTTTCCTTTTACAATTGTTACAACAGACTATTCTCGGATTAGTTGTTTGTTTCGCTTTTTTAAAAATTTCGCTATTGGGATTGTTAAATTGCTTTGCTTTCGTTTACGTTTTCGTTTTGGTTTCCATTAGCTAGTTTGTTGTTGTTGTTGTCTCTGTTTAATTGTTTATTTGTTCGTTTGTTGTTGTTGTGGTGTGTTGTTGTATTGTTGTGTTTGAAGTATAAATTGTTAAAAATCGCTCTCCACAAGTTTTAATTATGGCTTAGCGTGTGTTCTTTGAGTGGTGTTTTGTTGTGTGTTTTGAGTGTGTGTCCTTACGTATGTCTTAAGTATCTTTGGTGTCTTTAGTATCTCTTACGATTTGTTAATTGATATAAAAGTTAATATAGGCAGGCGTGTGTGAGTGTGTGTTTGTTAGTTGGTGTTTTGTGTGTGTTTTTGTGTGAGTGTGCCGACTTACGAGCTAGTACACGCTACACATTTATTAACTTACCACTTAATATGTTTTTGTTCCGTTCTCTAACATCCTTCGCTTTCCGCTCTTTGATTCGTTCGTTCTTTGTTTTGTATTCTTACTTTTTTTTTGGACACTGGACCTTCCAAGAAGCGCCAAATAGTGCTGAATGTACAGTTATACAGTTTACAGTTCATATAGTTTAAGGTACAGCAATGCGAAAAACGAAAGAATTGCCAATATTTGCATTTGTAACCATGTGTGTGTGTTAGGAGTGTGTGTGTTAGGAGTGTGTGTGTGTGTGTGTGGTACAAAAAGATGGCAGCTCTGCGTGTAAAAGCGTAACGGTTCGTTCAAAAAAAGCGACCACACACTAAAGTATCGCTATCGATATTGAATTTCGTTTATCGCCGATCGTTAATCGTTAGTTGTTAATCGCTAATCGCGCCAAATGGACAGCTCGGTCACTCCAATAACCGATTTTTCGCTTTCGTTATTCATATTCTATATGACTTGCACGCCCTTCGATATATAAATCCTTTTTTTTTGTTCGCTAAAGTTATATATAAACTATTCCGTTCTGAAGTATTGACAGTCACAGGCTCTATTCGAAGCGTGCCCTTTTGTTTTTGCATTTTTTGTTTCCTCTGCTTTTTAAATATATATATGTATATATATACCTATGTGTATGCCTTTGTATATACTCAATATGCTTGTATATAATATGTAGTATGTTTCCCTTCTAGATAGTATCTGCTTCTCCGTCTCCATTACGTTCTTCTTCTCCAGCTCCTGGTGTAAAAAAATCCTTCTCCTCCTCGTCCTGTAATCCATCCTCTCTCGTTCTGTGTTTTTTTTTTTGTTTCAGTTTTAAAAGCGTATTTGTACAAACATAAACCGACAAAGGACATTTGTGTGGCTAACATAACATTTAAACTAGTCGTTATCAAAAGTCTTGAGGCGTGCGTGCGGTACAGCGTTTCATAGGAGGCCCGTCTCCACGTTGTGCTCCGTTCCCAGCGTGTTGGGATCGAAGTTAAGCTTCATTTCGCCGGCCAGCACAATCTCTGAGATGCAGCCGACGATGCCGCTGAAGTAGCGTTGATGCGTGAAGTAACCCACGTCGGGCATGCCGCCTGCAATGATCGAATTTGAATTATAGTCTCTGGAAGAAGGATATCTAATCTAGGGAATACTTACCCACATACAGGCCCGTGTCCGTGTTGAGCTGACGGAGCTTGCCCGGCGCTCGAAGTGTGGCTGTCTTTCTGCCATCCACCTCGAGATAGCCCTCTTGGGAGTTCCTGTAATCAAATCACAAGGAATATTAGGTATATAGTTTCCTGAAATATAAAGATTCTTCCTTACCTTATGGCTCTCACTCGATGCCACAGGCCATCGCTGACCTTGGTGCCATTGAAGCGGATGTCCACCTCTCCAGATCCCAAATCATAGCGGAAGTGCAAGTATCTACAAGATCAGAAATATGTAGTTATAGCTGCAATCCTGTTATATAAACCAATCCCTCAGCTTACCCCTGCTCAATGCCCAGGGACAAATAGTCGTCGTGCTCATCCGTCGTGCCCTGGCGTCCCGTCCACAGGATCACGCCATTCTCCGAGTGCGTCTTGATGCGCAGATTGAGGTCAATGCTGTAGCTGATCACCTGGCTCATGGTGTCCGCGTCGTTGTAGTGAAAGTAGCTGTCGCTGCCGGCGAAGCAGGCTCCGAAGTTCTTGCGGACGCCCTGCACCTGCGACTGATGCTCAGCGGACAGGTCGAACTTCTTGAGCAGACTCCAATCGGTGTGGGTTTGCGGTGTGCTAGAGGCATGCTGCTCCGGCTTGATGGGCGGCTCCTCGCCAGCCTGCATCACGGGCGTGAGCAGCTCATCGTCGTTGTAGTCATCGCTGTACTGCGATTGCGAGGCATCTTCGTTGGCAGAGCCCGCATACTGGACGGGACTGGGCTGGAAGGGGGCCTGGACCTCGGACTTCTTGTGGCTGGAGTGCGTGTTGGAGTTGGACATAATGCGTTTCATGTCCTGGGCCAGCTGCTTGCGCTGGTACTCCTCCGTGCCGTCGGAGGCGTCGAACAACGTCTCGTCGAACACAAAGGCGTTGTCATCATCCTCGTCGTTGTCATCGCTGGGCTTGGGGTGGGGCTCCTCCTCCTGCACGTTGCCCGATGGCGTCTGGCTGGATGCCGCCATGGCATCGGCGTACTCCTGCTGCTGCAGGCTGGCCACCCAGTCGTTGTTGTCCTCGAAGGTGAGGATGTCGCTGTCGGGGTTCGTCTGGAAACTTTCGTAGTGGGTGGGCAGGCGACTCAGTTTGCGGGCGAAGGCCGCGTTGGGCTTCTGGTGGTGCTCGTGCTTGCTGGCTAGGTGTTTCCCAGAGAGCTTGGGCCTGGGCTTGGGCGGGGCCGTCGACGTGGTGGTGGTGGTGGACGTCTGGCGATGCTCCTTGAGCTCCTGCTGCTGCTGCTGTTGTTGCTGCACAAAGCGGAATATGATATCATCTTCGATTTCCTCGTTGCTCAGCGCCCCCGCTGTGGCTGCCTCATTCAAGAACTCGGGAGCTGCGGATGTGCTGCTTGACGGTCTTGTCGTGGTGGTGCTCGTGGAGGTGGAGGTGGAGGTGGAGGTACTCGAGCTCGTGCCAGGGGTTGGCTTATGCAAATTCCTATGCTTCTTTGAATGCTTCTTGTGCCCCATGCCAGCCAGCTTCTTCACTGCCTCGCCATTGTCCTTGGACTTGTGGATGATGCCCAGTTCCGGTAGCTGCTCGGGCGGCACTTCGGCGGCCTTGTTGCAGCGCTCGTTGTGGATGCTGCAGCGGCACTCGTAGGTCTCCATCTGGGGAACGCACTCCGCCAGCGGGCCACAGGGTCGGGCCACACAGGCGTGGGGGCAGTTGCCGATGTTGCTGCCCCCCAGTGCCTCCGCCACAATGCCCAGCGAGTGGCCATTGATTTCAATCTGTAAGTGGCGAACAAAGGAGCATAAAGGAGCATAAAGTGAAGACCGAAAGGGGGCCAGGTCGCACTCACCTTCTGGATGCAGCCAACAAAGAAGGGCTTGTACTTGAGGTCCAGGGGGAGTCGGTCCACGTGGTTAACGCCGCCCACAAAGAGATTCTGGTCCAGCGACAAGTGCCAGAAGCCGTTCGACGAGATGGTCATCACCTCCTGGTACTGATCCACCTAAAGGGTTCAAAATCAAAAGGTTATTCAAGGATGTCAGAGAGATGTGGAGATTTCCCACCTTGAGCACAGCCAGTCGAGCCGTTCGAGAGATTCTGATGGTGTGCCATTGACCCAGACTGAGGGAATGCTCACTCCTGTGGAAAGAGGGGATGAGATTCACTTGGAGACTTCCTTGAAAGGATGACTTACTCCCTCTACTTACCGAACCAAAGCTGGACCACTGCCCAGGTCAAAGGCAAACTCCACAAAGCCTTCGTTGAGGTAAAGGGCTATGAAATCACCTCGATGTTCTGGACCCGAGTAAAGGATCAGTCCGTCAGACTGTTCGGGCTTCAGGGTAACCTTCAGCTCCAGCCAAATGAGAGCACTGTCGCCCAGCGGGGCATAGCGCAGGAACGAAGAGCCATTGAAGGCGGGGACCTTTGAAAGGGGAATCATATAAGAAGAGCGCCTAAGGAAGCCTCTTGTAGAGCCACCCACCTGCAGGTCCATGCGAATCTCGCACAGATCTCCCACAAAGCCAATGGGACACAGGCAGATGGCGCCCTGATCCGAGGGCAGACACTTGCCGCCATGCTGGCAGGGATACCTCACGCACTTGTCCGTGGAGCAGTCCTCTGTTTATAAACAAAAAAGAATATTAGAAAGAATAATTAAGGGGGAACTCCGCCTCTTACGTATATCAAAGCCATTGATGACATCTCCTAGAGGATGCTCGGTGAACTTGTAGTCATGTTCGTTGGCCACAAAGCGACGTATGCAGCCGGCAAAGCCCTCGGCCAGTGGCAGGCGCTTGGTCAAGCCCGTGATGTTACCAATACCGCCCAGGAACACAGGCTCCCGGAAGGTGATGCGGGAGAATAAGCCCTGGAAAGGAATTAACCAATAAGAAACACAGAAAACAGGAAGTACAATTAAGACCAACTCACATTCGATCTACCCTGAACCTTGGTGCCATGATTGAGCACCAGCCAGGCATCCCAGCGATGACGATAGATGATCACCGAGTTCCATTCGTTCAGCAGAATGGTCTCCCTGGATCGAACGCTGCCCACACCAGAGCCACAGTCGAACCAGAACTCCACGAAGCCCTTGTTCAGCAGGAGGGCCATGAAGTCGCCGGTTAAGTCATCTCGCTCGCCGCTCAACAGGATGATGCCGTCGAAGGACTCTGGACGGAACTCGATGCGCAGCTGGACATGCTTGTAGGCGCCATGGAGTGCAGGGAAGGCCAGCCAGGATCGCTTGGCAAAGCGCGGTACATGGGCACGGATATCTAAGAATTAACATAAGGGATTAACTTCCTAAAGGATTTCTTGAATGAGATTTAGCTTACCTTCCTGGCAACCCGGACCTGTCTTGCCAAAGGGACAAAGACACCGGGAGCTGGCGGCAGTGGCCTCCAGGGCACAGATTCCCTCAGTGCCACAGTCCAGACTGCAACTGGGGCCGCTGCAAATGAAGTGAATTTGGAATAAGTACGGAAATAGTTGCCTCTTTGTGCCAAATATTGGTTTATTAGATTAAGGTACTCTCGGAATGTGTACACTCTCTCCATACTCCACACTCCTTACACCATGCGGATGTGCTGCACAAATGCCCAACAAAGGGGACGAAAAACCCTTGACAACATTTTGAAAAGAGGCAAAAGGACTGTCCGCCCTTTCTTCTCTGTATGAAAATGTATATGAAAGGCATTCGGGCCCCACACGCTCCCTTTTATGACCCACCTGTCTGTTGCCATGACCACATCCGCCTTGGCCGTCGCCTGCCCGGCTCCTGATATGTTGCCCAGCTGGGAGGCAGTGGACTCCCGCGTGATATGCATTTGGACCTTATTGCTGCTAATGTTATTGTTCCTCCTCCGGTTCTTGGCGCTGTTGCTATTCGTATTGCTTGTCTGCTGATATGTTTGCGATTTGCTGTTGCGTCTTAAGTTTAATTGATTATTGTTGACATCGTCGTAGACGGACATGTCCGACTTGTAGCTGTAGCTGTAGTCGGCGTCGCCATCGCCGTCGCTGTAATCCGTGTCCAGTTGGTTCTGGTTCTGGCTGGCTGCCGTGGGGGATCTACGCGTGGTCATGGTGGAGGCGACCCTTGTGGTCGACGACGAAGGCGACGGCGTCGGCGGCGGCGCAGTGGACGGAGGCGCGGTGCTGGCCACCTTGAAGTCGGCCACATCCGGCTCCTGGACTCCCTCGGACTCCGAGTTAAAGTTGATGCTCTCTGCTGATATGTAGTAATCGTTTGAATTGACTTTCTGTTGCTGCTGCTGCTGCTGCTGGGCATCCAGCGTTTGCTGCTTCCGCTGCTCCTGTGTCTCCGAAATACTGTCCTCTACCTCGCCATAATCATAGCTGTCGCTCTCTGAGCCGGACTCGTCCTCGCTATTGCCCTCCGGCTGTGAGCCGGATGGCAGGGCAGAGCCGCCAAAGTCCGAGGACTTGGCCAGCGACTTGCCGTCGTCATTGGCCAACTTGGCGCTGAAGGAGGCGCCCTTCTGGTAGAGCACATCCTCGTCGGACTTGCCGCCACGCCCATCCAAGCCATTGGCTGTGGCATTAATTACTGGAAAATTAAGTTTGATTTATTGTAGTTATGGCTTGGATTTAGCCTTTAAAATTATTTAAATTTAACAAGAGAACGGAATAATAAATTAAAACATATTGAATTTAATTAAAACTAGGAGGAAAAGGTAAAGCTTTATTTTAGAATGTCCTGGAAATGCAGTTGGCATTCGAATTTTAAAGCCTGGCCTTCAGTTTATACTCTAACAATAAAGTTACATCTTTTTTTTAACCTTCAAAGTCTGTGTCTGTCTGTAACTATTTAATAATTCATAAAACACAGTGTTCTCCTTATATAAACAAAATATATTCAATGGAAACATAAAATATACATCAAATGTACATCAAATATACATAAAATAAACATATAATATCACCAATAAAAAATAAAATCCTCCACATCCAACTCCATTAATCAAGCATCTCCGCCTCGATAACAGTGTATGGGCTTGTTAGGAAATAACTGCATTGGTGGACATGTAATTTTTTTTGACACATAGTCGAAAATGCACAAATTAAATGCAAAACGCACACAGAGCACATAGAGTAAGCCCCGAATAACAACACAAAAATATCAATTTGCCGACTTGCCAAAGGCAGCATCGTCGAAGCGAGCAACAATCACAAAATAATAATAATAATTCCCCCCGAACAAGCCAGAGCAGAAATAAATAATAACAGAGTGCCAGAATGGCGGCGGCGCATGCAAATGTAATCGTAGAGGGGGGGGCTAATCCCGTCCAGACCCATGTCCATTACAGCCTGATTTCCGAATAATAACCAAAACGAAACGAAACGAAAACGATATGAAATGAAATGGCAAATTGCAAATCAATTTTGTGGCCACTGGAATTTGCATCCTTGGCTATATAGCCACATTCACATCCACATCATATCCATATTCATTTAGGCTGGCTAAACGCACCTTGACAGCTGTAACCGTTCTTGTTCAGCTCGTAGCCCTCGATGCAATCGCACTCGTACATGCCATCGTGGATCTCGTAGCAGAGCTGCTCGCAGGGGCTGGTGTGTCCGCAGTGACCTGTGTGTGCGAGCAGAGGGTTTCGAGTTAGGGGTTTGGGTTAGGTTGCCATATATAGATGGACGATAAGGTAGAGCTACCAAAAGGGAGAGGAGAATAGTCAGTTTTGGGGTTTGGCCCTGTTTCTGTTCGGTGGCTTCATAATTTCAGTTCACTTCACTTGAGTTTAGTTGAGTGTCCTGCGTGTCTACGTCTGCTCCAGTCCAGTCCAGTCCTGGCCTGGTGCCGAGTGTGTGTGTTCCTGGGTGTGACCGACGTGTCCGCAATAAATTCTAATAAGCTTTAAGGACTTTGGGCCTGGTCTGGTCGGGTTTGTTCTGCTCTGTTCTGTTCTGTCCTGTCCCTGTCCTGTTCTCCAGTCTCTGACTGTGGCATACGCTTTTGGTAATTTACGGCTGGCAATGGCGGCACCGCCTCCCGCACCTGGCCACCCACAAATTCATAATGACTACTTAAATAACTTCTCAGCTGGGCTGGATGGTTGGTAGTTCTCGGGAAAAACTTGCCGTTCGATGGCAATTTAAATGCAAATTTTTTTCCATAGCCAAATCAAAGCCTTTTGGTGCAATGCATTCGGGCCACTTGACACCGAAATTGTGCCACAGGAAGAGGAGGCCGAGGAGTGTAAGAAAAGTAAAACATTACAAGCATTACGCATACGCCCGAGTGGCACCCGTACACCCGGCACTTACGTCACACTCTTTGTATTAAATGGAACGAGCACACACACACACACTCGCACAGAAGGAGGCGGCACTACTTTCCCAGCCAAAGCTAGAGCTGAAGATGGAAACGGAGACACGAACACACGTCAGCTACTCTGTTAAAGTGCCATCAAAAGGATGGCAAGGAAGGGTGCTCCCAGCTCCTGCATGCATGCATTCATGCCGGCGCTTGCTAGTTGATTAAGCAACTGTGGGGACGATTAAAGTGCAGTGGACAAGCAGAGGAATCCATTTGCATATGCACACACAAGAGCTGGTGTACTGGTTGGTCCTGCTGCTGCTGCTGCTGGTGTCCTGTGTGTGTGTGTGCTCGTTTGTCCCGCCGCCGCCGGCAGTGCATTGCGTATTCAAATTGAAATTGAAAAATCGCATTTTGTATGCAATTGAAATCGAAGTGTCAGCAGCACACATCAGCAACGGCATCGGCGTCGTCGTCGTCCTCGTAGTCGTTGCCAGTGACAGATTCAACCCCACGGGTCCTGAAAATTCGACAAGCAGGCGTTGTACATATGATTCCCGATCCCTGCCCGATCCCTGCCTGCCCTGCCCTGCCCTGCCCTGCTCTGCCCTGCTCTCTGGTCTTTGGTTTTCTGGTTTTGGGCCACTCTCACGCATAATTAAGTCGCTCATTAACGTCAAAGGCTGGTTTCGGTCACACAATAGGGCAGGGCATGGTCGTCGTTTATTGATATGTCAATGGGGTGGCTGGCGGCCTCTTCAAAAAAGGGGAATGTGCCAGGCCCAAATACCAAAGTCCAAATACCCAAATTTCCACAATTAGGCATCTGTCCAGGGGTGAAACCCCCCAAACCCACCGAATGGTCGCAGTTGTTAGTCACAGTCACACATGTCAAACGCACCTTGGAAGGCCGCCTCTTCGGGCTCCGCTATCGCACTCACTGCGGCACTGGCCGATGAGAGCAGGAGGAGGAGCCACACGCAGCCGGCTCGGTAATAGTGATGCTGACGCTGATGCTTTGAAGTTGACATCATGCTGCTGCACTCTGTCCACAGGTGTGCGGCGCAATGGGGCGTATGCTTGATGCGGGAAGGGCTCCTCGTCCTAGTCCTATTCCACCTATTCGTTCGGCGTTCGATTCAATTGTCCCGGTTCCGATTCCAATTCCAATTCCGACTTTGGCCATCAGCCAGCGGCGAGCATGGAGCGTGCATGCGTCTCGACGTTGCCTCCGCGACTGTTGCTCCTTCGGTTCTTTGGGCTGCCTTCAGCTCCTGCCAGCTGCCTGCTGGTGGTGGCTCTTGCTGCTGCTCCTGCTGCTGCTACTGCTACTGCCTGAAAGGACATACACAAGCGCGCAATTAGTAGGCGGTAAAAGCAAAGGCAAGAGAGCTCAAGCCGACGCGAACGCAAATCAAGTGGTCATTATAATATAACCGCAAATTGCTAAACACGCAATAGCCAAATGGAACATCGCCGGTGAGGTGTTGTTTGTATGTGTGTGTGTGAGGGTAAGGGTGAAGGGTGCGGGGTAAACAAGGTGGGTAAGCATTAAGCATACACTGTTAAAATAAAGTAATGCTGGGAGTATTGCCTAAATAAAGAAAGGCAAACCTCTAGAAAAAGAAATATAATAAAAATAATACTAATATTATTAAGAATAATATTATCTTTTATGTAAATACTGCCAAAGAACGAAGTAAAGATTTCAAATCTTTTTTAATTATGCCCAAAAGTATGCAATCAAATATTTTGGCCTCTAGAAAACATTTTTGTGGCCACAAATTTTAATGAAAATCAAAGCGAAAGCATTATCGATGGTCTCTATAATATTTTGTGGACTTGTAACTAAATCTGTACTAATTTTAAAACCATATTTTGATTGTCTAACATATGGCTATATGAGATCTCTGAAGAGTCCATAGTAATAACTAAGGAAACCTTATTTTATTACTTATTCTGTGACAATTCCTTTTATTTTATGATGTTCCTTAAACCTTTGAAGACTCAACAAATAAATCTAAGGTCTTATAGGACTTCGTAGATGTATTATATTTATTTTTAGACTTTACTAACTGAATGCATCAGCATATTTTCGCAAATATATATCTATTAACAGCGCAAACTCTAATGTATTTAATGAACGAAATAATCGAAATAGGTCTCAATAGCACCTACGCTTTCCCTAATGTTTTCGTATTTTTAGACCAACTTCTTTCCTAAAGTGTGGCCCTCAGCATAGGCTTGAGCTCTGGCATGATTCATGGCGTTTCGTGGCGTTGGTAAAATCAATAGGAGCCGCCATGGCAACGCCGCCACAACAAATAGACAAGACCCACATCAAGCGTGGCCACTCCCATTACCACGTCCCCACCTTCCCGATCAAACCGCCCATCTAACCCACCCAAAACCCCAAACCCAACCCCCCAAGCCCCAAACCCAATTCCACCTGCCAGCTGCCACCTGGCGTCCTACCTTAAGTCAAATACTGTGTGGCCGAGTAATTAGAAATCAATACGGACACAATTCGGCAAATTGTGTACACTGGAGGGAAAGGCAAGCGGGCGATACTTCCAGATAGTGTAACAGTGTGGGTGTGGGAAAAATCGAAGACGGAAAAACCAAAAATTTCGTAGGCCTTTTGCGCTTTCCAATTCGAAATTTAAATGTCAAATGTCTCGAAGATGGAAGGAAACGGCGTGCAAATGCTGTTAAGCCTTGGTTGCAGGAAAAACACACACAAAACACACACATCTCCGCCATATCTATACCTATCTCTCTCTGTCTCATCGCTGCCTCTGTTGTCTCTCTTTCTCTCGCTCGCTTTCCCTGGCTGGCACGGCACTTAACCCGTGCTCGAGCAATGTGTAGCATACTTACTGGGGCAAACATTGCAGCCGCAGCATGAAATCGCTTCAGCATTCTCTTCCTGTCCTTATACCCTGCCTCCTGCGTCCTGCCTCCTCCCTTCCTTCTCTTCTTCCCTCTTCTTGTTTTTTGTTTCTGTTGCCTTATTTATTTATACTCTTCGGTGCCCCAGCGGAGTACACATCAGATCCTGGACCAGGAAGTCCCCCAGACGACCGGATGTTTGATTTGATTAATTAAGCTAAACCAACTGGAAGTTGGCTGCTGTTAACTGTTTGCGCTGATGTAGCCATATTTTTTGGGTATTTTTAAAACGTGTAAAATGCAACTCTGCAAAATAGTAGATCAAACTTTAAATACATAGATGACCCAAAAATAGTGTAAAAACTTGGCTATGTTAGGTTGCAGGTTATATTTTTAGTTGGATTTTAAAATCCTTTTGGAATCATCAACTTTAAGGTAATATTTTTCTTATAGAACTTTAGGAATACCATATTGAGCTTATATTTGATCATTAGGGGTTCATTAAGCTAAACAAATTGACTCTACAAATATTATAAAGTTAGTTGCTTAAAGTAATTACGGATCATACTTTCAAAACGTTCTTTTTAGAATATATACTTTGCTAAATCAAACATAGACTCCCTAAACGAGTTCTCCCCCATAAGCTACATTTCCCCTTTCCCTTGTAAAAGCCATATCCTTCACAAGCCTGCCTAAAGTCCAATTACCCCATCATCAAACCTTAAGTTAGTGTATGCAATCGTTGTTGCTGGAGCCTCAACTGCACGCGTACTATATATATATTTTTATGGCAATTTTCATATGCCTGCGCTTAAAATCGCGCTGACTGCCTACGGCCTCGGGCTGGTTTTCCCTCCCCCCCGCTTTTCACTTTACCTCCCACCCCCCCCCACCTCCGGGCTGCATGTGTGTGTGTCTCGCGTTCGCGTTGGTTGTGCGTGCAAAAAAAAAGTTCTCGTTTTTTATAAGTTTGACGTAAGGGGCTAAAAAACCCATCGCCATTCCGCAGTGTCTCAAGTTGAGTCAGTTGAGGTTTCTCCTTTTTTTTCGGGGGGCGACCAAATGTTGCCGTATTCATTTATATCGATTTTTCCACCTTGGCTATTTACACACACACACACACACTATACTCACTAGAGAACTACAGACAGGAGGGCGGGGTGGTGGTGGTAGCAACGGTTGACATACTAGCCACATACTTCTTTTTGTCCGTTTGTATTTGCGCACTCTGCACGTTATATTTTCGCATTTCTTTCATTCGGGATTTCGCTTTTCTTCTCTATCCCCCTCCCCCCACCGAACCGGAGCCCCAGCCCCAACCAACCCCTTTTTGTTGTATTTTTCGTTTCTGGTTCTTTTTTTTGCATTTTTATTGCGTTTTTAATGGCATTTCTTTCCGGTACGACGCCTCCGAATGGCCAGCTATGCAGAAGGCTTCAGCCTGTCGCCGTTCTCCTGTCGCTGGGAGTTTTTGCTTTGTGCGGATGAATGTTTCTGGGGGGGGAAGGGGATTCCCCCCTTTTTAAACCGAAATGCATGTGAGGAAAACTCATTATTCAGGTAAGCGGCTGCTCCGCTCATTTGGATGGAAAATGTGGTGGTGGCCTCACGGAAACTAATTAGAACGCATCGCTTTCCAAACTAATAGGCACAGAGCCCCTAAACTTGACTCCCAGACTGGATCTCNNNGCATTTGGCGGAAAGTTGATCAACCTAATTAGCCGGCTAATGGACAAAAATGAATGCTCCAAGTGGCAGTGATTTAATTACACAATTAGGAGCTCATTGGGCACCGATGATGCCTGATGCTTGATATCTCGGCTAGTTGGCCGACTGAATCCACCATACGCTGTCACTGGGCGGGGGCCCATTCATTTATCACAGATTATTACCCGACGACTTTTTATTTGAGTTGAGTGAAAGCCCTGGGATAAAGTTTATGCATCGTAAATCGTAAACTCAAAACTTTGCCCGCACCACCACAGATACTTGATACGTGACCACAGAGTGGAATTTTTTGCCGGAATGCCAGGGACCGACCGGGGAGTTTTGACCATAACAAATGATCAAATTGCTCGGGAGAGTCGCAAACTTTTGCGCCAGAGAGATACGACCCGAAAAACTACTATTGGACGCGGCGGGTTCTGTGTCTCTCAGTGAAAGTGAGCCGGATAAGTGGTAACCGAATTATTTGCATGCACATATCTCTTCTCCTTTCATCCGATAATCGCTCTTGGAGTGGCAGCTTTTGAGCCAAACTTCTAGAGAGGCTAAGTGGCCTTTGTTTGGGGGAAAAAGAAAGAACCTCGGCTGCTTTTCAATTATTTAGGAGCTGCTCTCGATTCCGTGGCTAGTTTATTGATTCAAAAGGCAGAGGGCAAAAGGCAAACAAGGCCAAACAAAATGGCAGCCAGCAGCAGAATTATATCCCATATCCACGGCTGCTATTCCTGCGGCTGATGTCACGCAAAAACTTTCTATACCAAAGGAGGCCGGCCAATGGGGGCAAGTTCCGGGGAAAGCGGAAAAGTTAAGTTGCAAAGAAACAAAACAAAGCGAAACTAAAAGCGGGCAAAAGAAATGAAACAGAAACACAGAAACAGTGGCAGAAACGGAAAACAGAAAACTGAAAACAGAAGCTGATGATGGTGAATCTGTAGCACAAAGGGAAACCGTTAGGGCAGCAATAAATTGTGTTTTTATAAGGCAGGTAAATAGAGCACAAAATCCGTGGAGAGCCAATTGGGTGGCCAGCAACCACAAAATACACACAAAAACAATGTGGGGTCGTACTTGGGCACTTGGGGATGGTTTCCAGGGGGCGGCATCGGAGGCGAGCCGCAGCGAAGCGGGCCCCTTCGAATCAACTCGATTCACGCATGCCAGACTTCTGACTCCCCCAAGAAACTGGCCAAAGTGACAGGCGGGAGACAACCGAGCAGCGACGACCACAGTGGAGACCCGTTAATTGGGCTAATCTGCCCCACCTTCCCTGCATCATCCATTCATCCTCATTAAAGTGGCTGCCGTTGGAAGCCTAGATTATGCAAGAAATTTACGAGGGTGCGAGGAGAAACTAAATTACTTTGTAGCTGCATTCAGGCACGAAATCTGATAAATGTATGACCTTTTCTTCAAGGCTTTTTCATGTTTGATTTAATTGAGAGCACGATAATAACTATAGCCTTTTTGGCCAAGGTTGCTGATATATGTATGTGTATAGTTGATGGCAAAATATAGAGCAAGGAGCATGTCCCCTACCTTTTGTTCACCTTTTTTAGTAATTAGCGAATGCAAGAGAGGCAAATTAAATCAATTTTGTGCACTGACCATCAGCGAATACATGTATAAGCTAATTATCGGGGAGTTTTTTGTATATACGATTTTTTATAGCATACTTTTTGACGCCTATAAAGGGGGGTTTTTAAAGCGCTTTAAATTTGTATTTATATTCATAGAAGTATTAGTCTCTAAAAGAGCTAATCATTAATAATACAACGTTTAAAATATGGTTGTACTAAGGCTAATTAGTGCTCCGTCCCGCTGTAGAATGTAATCATAACATAAATCTGGCCCTACTATGAAATAGAGCTAGAAAACCATTGATTTCAATCGATTAAAAATCGATTTTAGCATACAAAACAGCGCAAACTTAGTTAGTTAGTTTAGTTTATTTGTTTGAGCTCTATTGTGAAACTTTATTCAGCTTTATTATAATATAAACGTTTCTCTCATAGTTCTAAGGTAGAGATGGAGATTAATCGAAGTTCTCGATGTTTTTATATGAGAAAATCGGTTTTAAATCAATTAAGATAGATGTTTCTTCAGCTCTATTCTAAGGACTCTAGTAATTAGTTCCTTATAGGCCACACTGTAGTTGCCTTGAGGTTTGGCGCGTTTTTCTTGCGGCTTATCCTGCCTGGGCTTTGAGTGCCAAGACATCGCACTAAATATATATGTATATATATATGTATCCTCCTATATGCGGGACGCGGGCCTAATTTATGGCGAATTCGCAGGTGCGCGCGCTTTACTTGAAAGCTGTCAAAGACCGCGTTCCTTTCCACAACAACAACAACGACAACAACAACGACAGCATCAGCGATGCCAACAGAGGCAACCAACAACAAAGTAATTTCCCAGCAAGGACCTCAGGACTAAAACAAAAGCAAAACCCACATACACACACACACACTGCTCGAGGGGGAGCAGAACGTGACGTCTGTGTGTGGGTGCTTTTTGGCTGAGTGTGGGTGCGTGTGGTGCGAGTGGGCGACTGAGGAGGAATCCTTGCAGTGCAGTGCAAAAAGGGGGAACTCCCGAACGCCCAAAAGGACTTTTGAACTGGCTGGTTGGTGGTGGCGATGTGAACGAACTGGTAATTATCAACATCATCGTTGCAACTTTAGTTTGACCCAAAAATCACAATAAATAAAAGTGGCGGATGTGTGTATGTATGTACGAACATGTGTATGGGTGAGGGATACTCGTTCTCGTGTGCGTGTGAGTGTGTGTGGTGTGGAAGGGCAGTGGAGTGGCCACTTGAAGTGCGCTTTTCCTCTTCTTATGCGACCCCCCCCCCCNCCACCTACTGCCTTACTGGCCACATAAATTTCCATTATTTCATTTCGCATTTTTTCGTCTCCGTAAACTACACATAAACACACACACACACACACAGAGAACAGAAAACAGAGAATACAAGTACAAATCCTTACGGTTTCTGTTTCTGTTGCTGTTGCTGCTACTGCTGCTCTTCTTCTGCTTCTTCTTTTGGCTGCCTCTGGCCAAGTACCGTTACTCTGCGTGGTCTTTGCTGATTTCTGCTTCTGCTTTTGCTGCTGCTGCTGCTGCCGCTCCTCCTCCGCCTTCGCCTTCTCCTTTGCCTTGTGCTTTATTTTTCGGCTTTCAGCGATTTTCGTGGTATTTACATTTACACACTCCCGCACACTCGCACACTCTCACTCACTCACTGGGACACATTCAGCTGTCGTATAAGCTGCTGACTTTCACATTGCACTTGCACGAGAATTTTCAATCGGCGCAGGGACTCGCCATGTAAAATATACAATTGTCGTGGATTTCCACGTTTGGCTAGTTTCCTGTGCTCTGATATGGCTATATCTCGGATTCGTTGTCGAGCATCGTTGTGCGGCTGTGGCTATGGCTACGGCTACGGCTATGGCTGCGGCTGGCTGTATGTGTATATATATGTATGTGTGTGTGTGTGTTATTTTGGTTGTATCCTGCGAGCGGATGTCTGATGACGACGGATACGGATGATTTCTGGCGTCCGAGCGATTCCGTTTGTTTTTCGGGGAGCGTAACGTTTTTACACTCTAATTGACGGGAGACTACTGAGCGTATGAGTGTCGAAACGGAATGGAAATGCCACTTGGCAGGGCGAGAGAGAAAGAGAGAGAGAGTGAGCGAGGAAAGGTAGCCGGAGAAAGAACAGAAGCCCTCGGAGAGAGCAGCAGCAGCCGGAGCCAGAGAGTCCTTGGTCCTTGTGCTTTGCTGTTATTGTAATATCCGTTCGGACGATTATCCGGCCATGAAAAGAGGCGCCAATTCAATTCGCACAGTTAGCTAGGCTAATAGAGTTGCCAGGGTACCTCAGCTAATTGAATAACTAATATATTTTTTATAATATAAATAAAATATATAATAATACAAAACGTTGCATACTCTTAGGCTCAATTTAAAGGGATTTCAACTTATTTAAATACTTTTCTTGACTAAAAAAAGAGTAAAAGAGTTTAATAAAATTAAGGAATATTTATAAAAACTAATGTTCTATTTTTAAAGAAAAAACATTATTAATGTTATATGAAAAACCTTACGAGTGTCCTTTAACTTTTGTTAGCCTCGTAATAAGTTAACACCGAACACCTGACAACCTTAAACTTTCATCCAAGTCCACACTCACTCTCCCTCGCCTCTCACCTCGCTCTCTCCCAGCTGCTCTATGCTCTCCCACGCACGCATGCGCCTCACCTAAGAGAGCGACAAAACATTCCGGGCTCGCACTACAACAACAAACTGTCAAAGGACTATGACAGAGAGAGAGAGTGAGAGACCAAGACGGAGAGCCGATGTTAATCAACAGTGTTGCGCTTGCAGCAAGTTGACAGATAACAGAACAATAAACACCTACAGAGAGCCACCGACACTTTAAGGGACATAAGCCCATAATGAACTCGGCGACACGCGTGGACAAAAACAACACTAGACGCCTTGGGCGGGGGACTGGGCAGTGGGGGGCTAAAGGAGAAGGGTAAACTGTGTCTGTGGGTGTGTGTGCAGTGGCCAGTAAGTCAGCTGATCGGGTTGCAAGGGTTGTTGAAGGGTTGTTGTGTTTGCCTGTCCAAAAGAAATGGATAAAAAAACACACACATATGTATAGGCGACAGGAGCCGGAATGTCCAGGCCAGGACCTTTGCCTCCTCCTACGATGGTAACCGAGACTTGCCAAGTCTGCGGCATTGCTGTTACTTTTGTTGTTGTTGTCGTCGTCGGCGTTGTTGCTGCATTGACAAGTCAACGTTACTAATGACCCGGCGCTATTCATGACCCCCGACAAAGGCAACGACATACAGTATGTGCTGGTGTATTTGTGTATGGCAGCACTGGGAGAAAAACTTGTTCCAGGATTAGGTAGGTCTTAGGCTAATCTAAAAAAGTTTGCAAGTTTCTTTAACACATTGGTTGGGCCACAAATTTCAAGGTAAGAGCATGGCCAATAAGGATGACTGTTAGAGGAAAAATTAGTTATTTTAATATTACTATTTTTGATCATGCAGTAGCTTTAATTACAAGATACTCCCATGTTTTGTCACAGTGCTTGTTGCCTTTGTTGACGGCTTAGTGGGTGCATTCCCCCACTCCTTGACTAACAACCACCCCTTTGGAGTTGCAGCAAATGAGGCGTTAATATCCAGCCGGGGACCCAGCGAGCCCAGAAGCAGGACCTCTTCCCTTTCGCAGGCCCTCGGGCTTCGCTGCTGCTTGCACCCCGGCTGGCTTCCAAAGCCATGTTTTCGAGTATGTCAGGGCAAATATTAGTATTCCACTTCAGTGTGAGCATTTTGTAATGGAAAGTGTTGTTGTCGTCGTCGTCGCCGTAGTTGTCGTTCCTGTGCATATCCATCAGAGGAGCAGCCAAGCGCAAGTAATGTGTCACATTACAAATGTTGTTTCCCGTCCCATCCCAGCCCAAGTCCCTGCCTCGCAATGCAGTTGAAAAACAAAAGTATTAACCACTCAACTAGCTGGAATCGACACAACCGTAGAAGCAATAAGCGGCACTTTATTAACTTATCAAGCAGAAGCAAAAATCATGGCTACGGGGGGGTTTTATTATATTATTGGGGATCCATGGGAGGAGGGAGAGAGAGTGGTGTGGATTAGTGCAGCAGCAGCAGAGCATTTGTGTAGAACACCAAGGCCAGATCGCTTATGTGCTGACTATCGCTGTCATCAGCCAATATATCCTTCGGCGAATCCTCCCCCCCGGCCAGCCAGCTGCCAATTTCCATTACGTTGCGCCAGTTGACAAACTCATTGTAGCCAAACAGCCCGCAGATGGTGGCTGTGGCGGCGGGCAGAGATATGTGTCAGCGATATAAGCAAGGATAAGTGTGTCTGACTCACCTTGCTCCAGATACAGATCGCGATAAGCCGTAGGCAGCCCCAGGCTCCGGATGGCGTTCTGCTCACGCTCAACCTCATCGCATTGAATTCTTGCCAGCAGCTCGTACACCTTTTGGGGGCTCAGGTGTGGGGCACATGCCTGATGCTGCAGCACGTACAGCAGCAGGACTCTGTGTGTTGAGACATAAAGGGTTGGGTTTATACTGCTAATCGGGTGGTGGTACTCACTGGTGAGTCCTCTGGTATCCATAGGCGGGAGCATCGCTGGTCAGCAGCTCCAGGCACTTGCCGGAGAGCATCTTGCAGTTTGGCGGCTTTAGGTTAACAATGTCCCGCAGGCAGAGGTCTACAGTAGAACGGTTTATATGTATAGCCTATTTTATATATTTTATCCTAGAGGAACTAACCCGACATCGTCCTGTTAAGCTGTCCCTCGTTCACCACCTTCGCATAGATCTCCGCCAGCTGCTCGTACTCCCCGTTGGCATCCAGTTCCCCCAACTTCAGAGAGGGTGGCAGCAGCAGGACATTCCTTTGGAAGGCTATGTCGAGGACTGCACAAAAATGAATGTGAGTGCACACAATTTAAATTAATTGCAGGTGCAGCGAAATTCCCTTACTTTCCCCTTGGATCTCCAGCTCCTGGACCACACCACCCGATCGCTCCCGGATGTCCTCCATCCGGTGCAGCAGATGGTAGTAGAGCTGGCGCTCGTATCGCGTGGGGGCCACGTAGCGCAGCTTCTCTGGAATCGACATGGACAGGGCATAAATAAACAGGAACATCCGTCATCCGTATCGCGAGTGCACGGTTCATTAGGCTCACGTTTTATCAGGAACTGCGCGAGTAGCAAGGCGAACGTAGAGCTGGCACTGAGCCCCTGGCCGCAGGAGAGCCCGTCCAGGAGCCGGTATATGCGATGCGGTAGCTCCTGGTCAGTGGGGATCAGGCAGCAGCACCCGCTAACTGCCAGTACCAGGCCAAAGAGTTTCAGGTCCACGAGCAACATGTTGTCGGCTTACCAGCCCGGAGGCTTCTATGCTTCGGTTTCAGCCCGGGCACATCGAAGTCACATCGGACGCTTCTTTGATTTCGCCACTTCATGAAGATTAATCGAGGCGCATTTGTTCCGGCCGCTCAGTGCGGGGGCGAGCCGGTCGGCAGCCGGCTCTCTTATTCGTCCCCGGGGGTGCGAGGTATAAAGTTTCTCATATTAATCACAATTTACAACTTGAATACATTACGCAGATTGAAGGATTCGCTTTCAGTTTTGAAAGGAAGTTAGCTCTGGTGTTTGTGTGGAAATCATATATTTATAAACAGGAGTGCCAAGAAAATTGGCTAGGATTTGAAATTAATTTATAAATTGCAAATACCAAGAATTTTAAAAGCTATAGCGCATAATAGTCCAGTACCTAAACATTAATATGGGAGGCTAAACGTTTATTTATATTCAAGGGTTTCAAGCATTGGCTACACGGACCCATATGGGGTTTGTGAACAAAAATAAATGTACATGTTTTTCTGAGATTCGTCAATCTTTCCATTACTGCGTCTTAAAATTATTATGATTATAAAATAAATGCATTTTCAAAGGATGTGCAGGTATGGGAACTTTTAAATACATAATACATATATTCTACATGTATAAGTGTAAACTATTTGAAATTTTACCTGGTTCTTACATGTATTTTTCGTAATTCTACATGTAGAAATAAAGTATGACACCCTCACGATTGCCTGAAACCATCGATACTACCGATAGTGTCATCGAAATCTGAACAGGCCACACATGAATTTTTCTTACATCATTCTTTGGATGCGTATTTGCTTAACTATGTATATATGTTGTTTCCCATTCGTATTATTTATTAATTCAGTTTATTAAATATTATTATTATTATTAATTTAATTTACTATATTTTTATTTTGTAATTTAATTCAAATTTGCCGCAAAATATAAAGTTATCGATACGTTTAAATAAACACTTGATCAGTGATTAGTGATAGCCAGTATGCCCATCCTAATTATAGCGAAGACATTACTCAATCTAAATACTCATAGTGTTAAATAAATATTAAAACACAGGGATCCAATAATTTTTTTTATTTAAAAATAAATATATTTATTATGATTGAAAATGCCTTCTCCTTTAGATATTAAATTTTGAAATATATATATGTTTTCCTAGTAGCACATTTCTACTATGCCGATAGTCGCACAACAATCGATACCGCCATCGATGACTTGACTGCTCTATCTGTCATCTCTATTTGATAAATTTTCTTTGTGTAATTTTTTGTAGTGAAAATCCACACAGTTAAAATACAGTTAAACGGCTAAAACCAGAGACCCACAAGCGTTTCCAATGTCGGAGAACAAGGAAGAGACCCTGGCGAGCTTCCAGGTAAGGCCTATCGGGCGCCAGCGGGCGGATGTCTTTCAATTTCGCTGCGCACATTGCGTTGCTGCGTTGCGATGTGCGTGCTGGCTGGCTGTGTGGGTGACTTTGGGGGAAAAACTCCAATATCGAACTAAATATTCTGACCACTGTCTGTCTGGCTTGTCGCTCTCCGCAGAACATCACGGGCATCGACGACGTGGGCGAGGCCTTCTCCCACCTGGAGGCCGTCAACTGGAACCTAATGGTGAGTCTGCAGTGTTCCTTTGTTCGATCATGTCCGCACATGCGTGGTCATAATTGCTAATTGCGTCGTCCTTTGCCCCCCGTCCTTGCAGGATGCCCTGAGTCGGGTGATGCCGCACGATGATGCGCCGCTGGCCGGTCCCATCCTGCCGCCGGAGCCGCCAGTCAGGAGTAGCGTGTCCGTGGAGAGCACCAACGGCTTCCGTCCGCCTGGCTACGACGAGCTGCCCGGGCCGTCCAACGCTGGATTCTTTGCGGCCGCCCTGGAGAACCGGAATCAGAACCTGAACATGCACCAACCGCACCAGAGATTCCCCAGTGAGTTAACGAGATAGCGCCAGCTTTCGTGCCTTGACTTGAAACATATCTACTATAGCGTCACAATTGCTAGCCCAGCTCACGTCGAGCATCAACCTGGACCCCGTGTCCAGCCATAACAACAACCAGAATGTGATCGCATTCAACATCCACTTCAACCAGCAGCTCTACCGCATCCGCTTGCCCTCGGAGGCCACAGTTGGTAAGGCTTCTCGCGTAAAGACGTAGAATTTGGCCACCTAATCGAGACGAATCCCCTTGCAGAGCAACTTAAGCGAAAGATCTTCGATGTGACCAGCGTGCCTGTGTGCCGTCAGGCCATTCGAGGCTGGCCGCCGTCCAAGGCCAGCGAGGCCCAGCAGCCGGAGGCACACATTGGCAACCTGGACCTTGCACCGGAAAACGAACTGATCCTGGTGGACCTCACCGATGACGGCTTCATGGATACGGAACAGTGAGTGCTTGTACGAAACTTCTCCTAGAAAATGACCTCTAACTCTGTGAACCCTTGCAGGGACGAGGTAACGCAACGTTCGGACAAGGTATTTACCGTTCACATTCAGTTCGAGTCGGACGCCCTCACACTGAGCCTGCCTGGCCGCACGACGATGCAGGCGCTTAAGATGAACGTGTTCGATATTAAGAGCATACCAGTGCGCCACCAGGAGTGGACAGGCTGGCCCAACGGTTGTGACAACGAAACCACACTGGCTGTAGGTCCATCCAGAGTCCCCAATCCCATCAAACCCTAACTAATGGTCCAAATCCTTTCAGCAATCTGGCATTGAACTGTCCCACAGATTCGCCGTGCGGAGCACAGCGGGTACGGCTCAGAACTCCACTTCCAGCCAGCACAACAACACCTTTGAGGTGGTCAACGTGGACAGCGAGAGCTCGGCAGATGAGTTCGAGGATGCCACGGACTTCAACAATGCCGAGTACATATTCACTGACTCACCGCCCACTCAGCCGCTCAACAGACACTTAAGTGAGCTTGAATTGTGAATGACTTCCCCCATGCAGCGTTCTAAGGCGTTCCCTCTTTCCAGTACCAAACAACACAGACGACGAGACAAGTGGCTCCACGCAGTTCGTGGAAAACTACAAATCGCTTTACGGAGAACCCTATCCAGAGTTCTTTGTGGGTAGTCTGGAAAGCGCCAAGCAGCTGGCCTGCCTCAAATCCGCCAAGGAGGTAATTGCAGACACCTTTTACTCATCTAAACTGAGAGTGCTAAGATATATATTCCTTGATCTTGCAGCGAAAACTTCTTGCCATTTACTTACACCACGGCAAGAGCATTCTCACCAACGTTTTCTGTGATCAACTGATGAAACATGAGAGCATTATACAGACCTTCAGGGAGAAGTTTGTCCTCTTTGGCTGGGACATGACCTACGAGAGCAACAAGGACATGTGAGCCCTGATTGAGATCTATTATGTTTTTCTTTTACTAATGTTTTGCGAAATATTGTTTGTAGGTTCCTTTCCTCGCTGACGGCTTGCATTAGCAGCAACGCCTCGCTTACGGCCAGGAACATTAAGCTGGACAAGCTGCCAGCCATCATGCTGGTGGGCAAGAGCCGTCAGTTGGGCAGCAACTGCGAGGTTTTATCTGTGATTCATGGTATGTTGTAAGGGAGTAATTTTATCTTCAGCGCTCTTCTACATTTCCCCCTCTGTGTTTCCAGGTAACATTGGACTGGATGACTTGCTAACGAGGCTCATTGAAACCTGCGAGATGTTCGAGGAACAGCTGCAGGTGGAGATCCGACAGGAGGACGAGCGCGCTGCTCGGGATCAAGTGAAGGCCGAGCAGGATATGGCCTACGAGGCGACCCTGCAGGCTGACATGGCCAAGGATGCTGCAAAACGCCAAAAGGAAGCTGCCCAATTGGCAGAGCGCAAGCGCATAGAGTCCGAACGAGCCGAGGAAGATGCTAGACGCGAGTCCATAAGATTAGTTGTAAGTTGTATAAGGAATCTTCCCCTTATATCCGAAAGAATCACTTCAAAGGGTATGGTTTTCACGCAGGCTCAACAATCGCTACCTCAGGAGCCGTCCGAGCTGGAGCCGGGCATTTCCAAAATTCGAGTGCGCAAGCCCACTGGCGATTTTCTGGAGCGTCGCTTCTACACCAGCAACAACCTGCAGGTGAGTGTGGAGCAAGTGCTTCAAGTGCCCAAGAGCTCTATTTACCGGAATATGCTTTCCAGGATCTTCTCAACTTTGTGACCGCCCACGGTTTCCTCATCGAAGAGTACAAACTGATCAGCAGCTGGCCGCGCCGCGATCTCACCGCTATCGAGAACAACCAAACGCTGGAGACGCTCAAGCTGTATCCGCAGGAAACGGTCATCCTGGAGGAGCGATGATTCCCCCCCTCGTTATGTTAAGAGAATTTCGTTTGATTTGGGTTTAGTTCTCGCATTATTAATAATTCAAAACTGTAGAGATATCTATCATTTACCATGTACTCTTATTGCGCGGAGCTGGCAACAAGGCTACAAAGAAAGCATACAAACAAACACACACACACACACACACCCCAACAACAACATATATACCTATATATCTATAACGATAATGATTACTGATACTGATTAGCGGCAGTTAGGCGTAAATGTTTTATACAACAACCTAAATATTAAACATAGGAGAACCAGCGTAATCCGATCGAGCACCGTCGTCTCCCACATAATATGCATAGAGCGCAGCAGAAGTAGCAGGAGGAGCAGCAGCAGCAGCAGCAGCATGAAGAAAGTGGCAGCGAATAAGAGAAAAACAAATTACTGCATTTATGTTGGCTTGTTTTACTTTATTAATAATAAATTATATAACATGTACTGAACGCTCCGCCCCAAGTTACACTTGCGCCTAATTACACATAACAACACAACTCGGGAGAGGGGGGGACAGAGGGGGAGTGGGGAGCGGGCAGAGCCGTGGGCGGAAGAGGGGTTAAAAACAAGGAGCACACAGAACAGATACGAGTATTGGGAGGAGGTGGTGTGGGGATGGGACGACGACAGGTTACACACGGTGCCACCATAAGCATCCAGATTCGGAGCCTAGGACTTGCCCAGGAATTGTTCAATGGGCGCCAGTACCACCAGCAGGATCAGCACCACAACAAACAGGACCAGCACCACGGCGTACACTCCAAGCAATCCCTTGCGCATGCCCGCGTACTGAAAAGAAAGAGGGGAATACCCGGATTATAAATATAATGTGGGGGGAAATTGATAAGAAATTTGATAAAGTATAAGTAAATAAGGTTTTTGAAAGGATTTTTAGAGAGGTTTCATAAATATGTATGTGCATTAAAATATTTGAAAAAACTAATTTTTAATTTAGTTTCTTTATAATTTCTGAGTTTTTATATAAATTAAAGTTTTATAATGATTTTAAAACCAAAACTAAAAGAAAATATAATCAAAATAAATACTATAAATTAATTTATTGATATTAATTAATTCTCTACTTACCGGCGCATCCATTTTCCTTTCCATGCTCATGCCATTCCGCATGGCATGCTGATGGTGATGGGACAGGTCACCCATTTGGAAGTTGTTCGCCCGCTGACTCAGGTGGCGCTCGGAGGCCATTCCCCCAACCTGCCAAAGATTCAAACACAAGCCGATCTGGACGTTAATGGACGTAGCCACCAGTTCTCGGGGGGATGATGGATGACAGATGAATTAGTATCGAATGAATGAACTTTTAGGGACACACAACTAAGAACCACTGTACAGGCTGGCGATGCAGGGGTCTACACTTTGTACACTTTCGGGGTAACATGAGAAAAACGGGGCTAAGCCAAGCACCAGGGAGGAATGCACTTACGGAGAATATCAGGTGAACCAGAACGTGGACAACCACAAAGCTAACCAGGATCCAGTCCATCCACTCGGGCAGCTCGGCCTTGGGCAGTTTCACGGAGAAGAAGATGGTCACAACTGCCAAATGGAAGAGATTCCAGTGTCAATATCAAGATCAAACTAAGCGGAAATCATTTTAGAAACCTACTTCCCAGAATGTGGGCCAGGTTACCGCCCAGCCAATGGCCCCAGTTGAAGTAAGGACGCTTCTTGTCATTCGGTCCCGGTCGGAACAGAGCTCCGATCGGTTGGAGGAAACACAGGATCACCGTTATCAGGCCAATGATCGAGTGGGCGTGCCAGACGGCCCGCTTCAACTCCACCCAGATGAGGATGTAGGCTGCCACGGTGAGCGTCCAGGTGGTGACCATGAGAAGGCGATGCCAGGCGAACCACTGATCCTTGCCACAGCTCTGGCTGCCCACCCATGTCTGCTTGAAGTAACGCGCAAAGATGATGCCCAGCGAGGTGGTTCCGATCCAGGCGGCGATCATGAAGGCACCATGCAGCTGCACCAGCAGCTTGCTGGAACCGCTCAGGTCCTGCACCTCCGCCAGACTGATGGCCTTGCCCGATGGCAGACGTCCGATGTCGTGGTAGCCCACGCTGTTCTCCTTTAGGCTGCTGCCGGAGGCCACCAGTAGGTGGTACTTTCCGTTGCGCAGATCGAAGGTTTTGCCCTGGACCGTGGTGACTGCATCCCTTTGCACGCGACAGTAGATGACGCCGTCCACAATGGAGGCGTCCAGCAGGCGGGCCGAGCTTTGACCCTGAAAATGTGTGAAATTCAAAAGCAATTAGCAACTTTATATGGCATTTCTGAGTACTTTTCGGAATTTAATTAGCAATTAGGGAGAAATATTAACTTTTAATGGTAAGCCCCCATTGGTGGGACGCTCGAGAACTTACCACAACAGATCGCGTAGCCGCATAGGGAGTGGCCGAGGTGTAGGAAGAGTACAGGTTAACCCTTCCATTCTCGGGCACACACTCGGTGGTCAGATCTTCACCCATTTTGGCATCCTCGGAGAGACCCACAGCCACATAGGCGGCATTGGTGCCTGGAATAGCATGAAATTGGGATCAAAAGAGCTCCTCCTCCTCTTCCTCTCTCCCGACTAATGACTCACCTTTGCCGGACTGAATCTCGAACTCGTAGACATCACCGCGCACCGTCACAACCGTGACGGAGGTACACGTCTTGGATGACACACAGCCATCGGGGAAGCCGAAGCAGTTCTTGCTCTGGCCGCATCCATTGTAGATGGGATCTGCGGTGGCAGCAGCCACATTGTTGGGTGCCACATAGCTTGGAGGGACATAGGGAGCACGGGTTGTGCCCGCAGAGGCTGGAGGTCCTTGGGTAGGCAGTGGAACCGCCGACACATCACGACGGACTATCTGAACGGGCTGAGAGGGGACACCCACCCAGAATTCGCTGTAGGATTGAGCAATTGTGGCACTGCGGAGGATATATACATTAAGATCGTGATAGGTATTTAATATGGAAGAAAAGGATGACTCACTTGAAGACCACCTGGCCAAGGAAGTCCACCGGGGACTGCCACTCGAGCAGGACCTGCTGCTTGGCTCCGGCATTGCTGTGCGTCGCCGAGTTATTCACCGAGTTCTCGCAGTTCATCAGCTTGATGGTGCCATCGCGGGCAGCACCGAACTGTCCCACGATCTGGTAGGGTGGGTTCCTGTTGCGCGCCTGGATCATGTAGCCGCCAAAGCTCAGGCCCGCCGGCACGCCCGTGAGATCCACACGAATCGTTTGGCCTTGGCCGACCGTCGTGGCGGAGGTCTCCACGCTGAAGGGCGACACGCTGCTCTGGGGCAGCACACTGCCGCCGGAGTGGAACGGCAGCATGGTGTCACACACGGTTTCCGGAGCACCTTGTGGGAGACTCTGGCCCGGATCCGGCCAGGTGGCCACCGCCAGCAGCGCCGTTGCCAGCGCCAGCCAGCCGCGCATCGTCAGCGGCCGCGTCATCGTTGTCGTCGTCGTATAGCACCTGAATCACAAGAGACAATGCGAAACTCTGAGTTGGAATCGAATCGGAATGGAGTGATCAGAAGCGAACCGTGTCCCGGCTTCCGTTCCCGAGTGCGTCTCCCCCGTTCCCTGCTCCGACTATAAACAATCTGTAACCATCGTCAGACATTCGTCATTTCCATCTTCTGTCGTCTGCCGTCTGTTTAATTACCATGGCATAAATAATTGCCACCCGGTTATCGGGGGCACGTTTCCAGCGAACTCGACCAGACACAATGGAGTGCGAGGAGTGTGTGTAGTATCTGCACTATATATCTACATACCCGATAGCAATCAAACTATTGACGGTAGGGTTCTATATATACCTTCTTTGGGGTGGCTTCATTACTTGGAGTTGAAACATATTATGATATATTTCATGTACTTCATCATGTTTCATGATTCATCTTAATACCTTTTCCATTTCTAATTGATCTGTTAAGGTTTTATTCCTATAGGAGCTATATGTTATATGATATGGTATCCTCTCCCTAACTCTACTTTGTATAATTGAACTCTAGAAAACATCCATAAAAACACTTCTAAACTAAATATTTTTACTCAAAGTTGATTAAGTTTTAAGGCATTAATTACTCTTAAACACAATGCTAATCTTGTACTTCCTAAATATCTTTTGAATGCCTTACATTCCTCTTCTTAAATAACTCAAGTACCTATCTTTATTTTTGCATTAACTACTAAAGATATGTTATGGCCAGCCTTGAAATGTCTTAAGAAAAACATGTTAAACCTCATCTTGAGATCCTACAAACGTACATATTTCCTGAAACAAGATGCCCCATCAACCTGCCTGATAACTCTCGACCAGAAATGCGAATAAAACACTCGATTTGCTTTGGTGTTCACCCTAAATCACACTGCACTCAATTAATTACGAATGCTGCGGCTGTGATGGCAACCTGATATCGGCCGAGATTGTGTCCCCCGCGATAGGGCTATATTTAGAGAGGTGCGGCGGAGGCGGCGGATGTAACGCTTAACACCGTTTAGCTTTCAGGTGCTGGCCACTCCGGCGCTTATCAGCCTCGTTGCTCCTGCTCGTCAGGCATCGCTGCGTATGCGTAATGCTTGTAATAAGCGCAAACATAATACGATTATTAAAATAATAAATTGAGTTAATGGTTTGGCGGTTAACTAATTACCCGCTAAGCTAAGCTAGTGGGGCAATAAATTAGGCATTTACTGGGCCCATTCGCTCGCCTCCTGTCAAGGGAGTTTTTTAGTTTGGTTTTTTTTTTTTATTAATTTGTTGATAATTCGCAGGTGATCGCCACATTAACGAGGTCAGTTCCCTCGTGCCTGACTCAGAACATGACTTTTGCTTTCGTCTCCAATATCTCGGATTGGGATCAATGAGGAAGTGAGTGGGCACAATACATTTATTATGCTAGCTGGCTTGGATTTTCCCATGTGCTGTCGTGGAATACAGATGAAGGTGATTCATCGGAGAGCCACCGCTTCGCCGCCGCAACTTCGCGAGTCTGTGAGTATTCCCTCTGAACTACCCGCTCCGTGTCGAGAATGCGAATTGAACTTGAATTTGAAAGCGTTTACGATTAACCTTGGACTGTTTGTTATTGTATCTGCGCCATATACATATGTGTTTTTTTGCCTTTCTTTGAAATGCCAGCCAAATGCTAATTAAAGCGCGGCTTGGAGCCTCAAACTCGATACACTCATTGTTTTGGGAATTATTTTTTTGGCATTTTGATAGAGCTTTTGATACAAGAACCGCCACAATGGGCGAGGCCTTGAAAGTCAGAGTTATATTGATTGCCAGTGATTTATCTAAAGAGCATTCACATTCACCCAGACCTTCGCGGAGCTATCTATCTATCGGTAGGTAGGTAGGTGCATACACATGTATCTCTGGTAGCAAGTAGTTCGTTCCCCAGAAGGCAAAGTGAAAACCGAGACAACGAAACGCCGAAACACCGAAAATTTCACCTCCAACAATAACGATAAATGCTTTCCATTAAATTCTTGGCACATTAATAAGTGTTTCGCAGCCATATAGCCGTTGGCCCCCATAGAGGAGGAGGCGCTACGACTCCGAATGCGACTTGGACTTGTGGCTTTTGTTTTTGAACGTGAGACAAAACTGATTAGCGACTTTTCCACAGCAACAATGAGCCATTATGTGGGCCCGGGCCCGAGCACTTGACTCTAACATGTTCATTGTGTGGGCCATATAGCCTTATACATATATAACATATATAATGCATATATATGGATATATGCACACATAGACCTGGTCATGCCCTTGTTAAAAAGCCAGTTTTGAAACCCGTACAACAACGAATAATCGCGATTTGAATGCTGTCCGTGCTGTCCGTGTGTGTCGTCGCTCTCTGTGCCTACACACACGGAATATATCCACTCGAACGTATTTGACAGCCCAACTCTAATTGCTCCGATCAACGTTTAAGCCTGGGCTTGGCTACGCTTCGCGTTCGAGTTGGCCATATTCGAAAGGTATGTAGATCGCAGCCAAAAGGTAAACGACTCCGATTGCTTACTGTCGAATCATCCACTTCACGGGTTTGCGCAAGGTGGTGGTTCCCTTTCGAGTGGCTGGGGTTTTATGTTCATAATTGGCAAACGTAATGTAAATTGATAAGATTGGACTTGACTTTGGTTAGTCCTAGTTTATATCATCGAATCACTGGCTAAAAAAAAACAAGCCTATATCACCGATTGTACTATAGTTCACCCCCTTTATCAGTCATTAAGCGTGTGCGCGTTGTCGTCCGGGTAATTCTGGTAATTTTGTAGCACACGTGGGGGGGGGGCAGCTATTGGCTTTTGACCCCAAGCCAAAAGAGTAGGAACACCGAGGAGGCGGTCAAGGTGGTCAGCATAGTTCCTTTGCCATGGCAATTGGCCATTGCAACCAATCTTGGCCGGACATCGCGTGCCAGCACTTGTGTAAACTGGGTTAGCACTCCGCCATTGTGCCTTTTTTTCCAGGTAAGCCAGCTATCCAAGTTGCTGGCTGACGACCCTTCCTCCAGCTGAATGAATTAACCAAAGGAGGTCTACCTCCTATAGGGGTGGCTTCCATATAGTTTCTGGTTCCTTGCATACGGAATAAGATTGATCAACATTTGCTCAATCACCGGGACTGGCATGTGTCAAAAGGGTTCCTAAATTAACGCTTAGTCGATGGGTGGAAAACATGACAGAAAATTGCTTTTTGGTTCCTTGGCCATCCATTAACTTTCAGCTACTAGTTGATACGAATATACTAAGGATATCTGGAGGAATTTAGTTATTTTCCAACTTCTAAGATCTTTAAAAGTAGTTCAACCTCCAAATAGAGGTCACTAAATAAAATCCCCTCCATAGATTTTGGCATTTATTGATTGCTCTGCTAAAATTCCTTTAAAATAAGTTCACTGTCGTCGGCAGCTAAGTAAGAATTAATTGTCTGAGATACGAGCAGGTGTGCTGTGCGCTGTAAAGCCTGAGAAAAGCGACTCGTTGAGCGACTCGTTTATTGATTCGAAATATGCACATAAAATGGCCATTAGATGACATCACACGGAACGTAACGCCGATCGGCTGTCCAGAGGAGGAGTGTGCTTCAGAGAGCAAACTAAAAACTGTAACAATTGTGGAGCTGTCGCTAATTAAGGCTGCCCGAAGGGAGGAGCCAGTGCGAGCATAGAAAGTGACTATGTCACAGTTGATTTATCAGCAAAATGCAATTGCAGTTGCGTAAGGCCCTGGACGCGTGGCCGCGAGTGTGTGGGCCTGTGCTCAATCCCCAATAGGGACCAAGGCACGTTCCGAGATAACACCGTAGTAGTAGTAGCCAGAGCCGTGCCTTGTTTACATCACCATCTTCGCGCAGGCGCAATGCGACGCTTGACATCACTCACTGCTTGCTCACTACAAACTCGCTTAATTAATGATACTTTGTGCTAGAAGAAAACTTGACTTGCATTGCGTCTTGCCATTGAAATGTGTGTGCGAAAAAACAAAATAAATCTATGCAATCCCCCAAAGAGGGAATGGGAAGCGGGGGACGGGCGGGCCTGTGATCTCAGCATCATTAAAATCTGAACTGAAACCGGTTTCACTGTACATGCGACATAGTTGAAGTGGAAAGAAACAACAAAGCCGCGGCTCATTTTTGTTTTTTTATTCGCTGGCAGTAACTTTGGAATTTTTATGAACTGATTAGGGGATCTGCTTCAAGTTTATCACCATCTCTCCTCCCATCTCCCTCCCCCCATTGACACCAGATCGGTTCCAAGCTTGGGTTCACTTTCGGCATTGCATATTATTGTATACACGGCATGTGGCATTTTTTGTTTTTTCGTAAGTGGCACTGGCACACCTGCACACCCAGGTAAGAACCCATTCATTGCGAATAACTCAAGCTCAAGACTGGAAACCCGTTTGTCAAGGCACACGCACTAACCTAAAATCGCTGTCAACAATGTTCGGAAATCACCGCGTTAGCGAGCTCTGCGTTAGCTCTTTTATTTTCTGTTTCTGTTTCGCTCAGTGGACTCCGGCACCGATGGGGAGCTTCGAGTGCAGCAAACCGAACGCCACGAAATGCCGCCAACGACTGAGGCCTGGACTGACTAAGTCGTCGGAGAGCGCGAAAAAGAGCCGAGAAAAATACAAATACAGGTGTCTCGGCCAGGTATCGATAGTTGAGGCGCGTGAGAGCGAGCTTTTACTCGAATGGCTTAAACTTCTGAAAAGATCCAATGCCAATCTCTCCCAATTTCAGAACTTACATATGGGAGTCCTTTTTGGAGTTCTGATTATTATAGTCTGAATGGTACAGATAGGCATGGACTGGAACTGGAAGGACTCTGTTTAGGAAGCAAATTAAGTGAATTTATTTCGTTAAAGTAACAACAACCATTGTCTTGGCATATATAGTAGATTGTTTAGGTTCCTTTTTGAAGTTGTAATTCATAATTTTCGGCGTCTTGTTGACATCTCTTAAAGATCTAAAGAAAAATGAGAGAACATCCCTCGAAGCTTTAATCAATATTGGGACACTCCTCCATGTGCACCTCCAAAAGTCTGTCTTGTCCCATTATTGTCCAGTTCATTGGAAAATACTTAGAAGAAACAAAACCATTATTAGGAAATTGGGAATTATGAATTAAAGCCAGAAATACCTTTATTTCCCTTGTGGCATCTTGCACGCATATGTGTACGTTATTTTTCAAATAAATATGTATAGTTTTGCGACGTCCTTCGGCAATCTTATGAGCCTCAAATGTGAAATCCCCAAAGCTAAATTTGCAATTATCCAGCCCTAGGATCTCGAGATTCTTCCATGAACACAGGACATGATCAATAAAAGTCTTCATTAATATTGAGCACTCTTGTAAACACAATTGGTTGATGCCCTCGTATTTTTCGGTCAACGGCGGATACATCTTTATGTGTGCAATGACACTAGAAAAGTTTGTTACCTTCACACTCCGAATCTGCTTTTGGCATTCGAACCATATACCATAAGTATCACAAATGTTGTGTTGTATCGAAAAAAATGATCGGTCAGCATCTGTAGGTAAATGTGGTAGATTAGGTTGCATAGTTTTTTTTGCACTTTTGTAGACAATTAGGACTGTAGTCATCTCATCATCGACGGCCTCTTCGAGTCTCTGAACACATGCTGTGAAGACATCTGTGGTGGGCAAGTCTTTGCGAAATAAGTCTAAAATTAGCTCTTTTAGATGGGTGAGTTTAAGTGGTTTAGTGAACCATTTAAGCTCCCATTCGTTGCAGTGCAGCACCTCGAGGTCTTTGATCCTTTCGAATGGTAGATCAATTGTCTGGACCTCCTCCTGGGAAAATCGTGCAAGCTTCAGAGTCTTCAGCTTGCAACTCTCCAATATGCAAAGCAGGTTCTTTACCTCCAAATTTGGACAGTACATCAATGATAGGTGCTCCAAGTGCGCAAATTCTTCAAAGTGTTGGCCAGTAAAGTCTCCATCAGGACAAAGGGTTCTTAAATTGGGAAATGATTTGATCACTTTCCCCATAGAGACACTTCCTAGGGCAAGGTCGTGGACATTTGGAAAAACATATTCCGTAATAATATTGTTTTGGCTGCAGCAACTCCCCAATCGTAGTACTTTAAAGGTTTGCTGATTGGTTTCCAAGAAAATGCGGAGATCCTTGTCACAGCCAGGAAATTTGGTCCAGCGGAAATCAGCGTATTGTATGTGCTGCGACCGCCAGACTCGGGGCATCACCGTCAAGAACCGGCTATGGACGTGCATCATTTTCAACTGGGTGGCCAGGTCAAGTTGCCCCAGGATACGGCTTAGGAGATCGTCTGGCAGGCGCACCAAAGCCGTCAGATCGTGCTGTGAATACATTTAAAAATGTAAGAAATTAGGTAAGATGTTATATGTAGATGTATGTATTTATGTAGATATAAACCTATGCATGTTTGTAAGTCTGCATGTATTTATAATTATTATGCTAAAGCTAAATCCATGCTTTAATTTCATAAATTGGGAAATAGTCTCCGTTTAGTGTAAAACTTCGTCCGTTAAGTGGCAACGCCGAGCAAAAATGTTAACTAATTTAGCCAATTAAGACAGAAAAACGAAATAAAAAAGATATGGAATCGCAGAAATCCTTTTGAACTAATGCCGCATAATGATGCCTAGGTTAAGTAACACACAAAGTAAGCTCCATCTTACAATAACACACAAATAATTTTACTTTTTCCATATTTCTGTTTACTAGTAAACGCAAGCAATAAACAGTCTGGCATCACTTTCAATATCAACAAGCACAAGCAGGGCCTATTTTGCATTCCCACATACATACATACATATGTATGTACATATATTGTAATATTGCATACAAATGCATGCATTTATTAAATTATTAGCTTAAACGTAGTATATTAACTGTTAATGTCGTCTAAATAATAGAATAGTCACTTTTACCGAAGGAGTCTCTTGCTGCGACATGATTTATGTAGCTTTTTATGGTATGCCACTTCACACGAATTGGAGGATTATTGTAGTGTATTGAATTCGTAGTTAAATCAATAGTGATACTTTGATATGATATGATTTTAATATTATGATAATTCTCTAACGTTGTATTTTGAAGCAAATCGACGATTTACGCGGCTTCCAGAAAAAAAGCGAAACAAGAGGCGCAAACGCTGTGGCGTCTAACCGATATTCAGGGATTCAGCCTATCGAATATTTTTCCATGTCTTCCGTATTTTCATAAGGGGCCTTCTTAATACAAATGTAATTATTAAAATTATATCAAGAATTCGATTTTTCACAGAAATATATTCTAAAATACGCAGTGGGTGTTGTCTCTGGTGTCATTCAGTTAAAATACTGTGTGCTGTGTTTTCATTATTTATTGAGGATTATTAAAGAAACTGCTGTAAAATATTTATGCATTCCATAGAGGGACAGACGCGCTGAAGAAGTGAATATATAATATAGTTTTCCATTTAACCAATTCTTTTTTATTTTGGTACACAATCAAAAATATCGATTCTGAGAATATCGATTTTTTTTAAGCTGCCAGTCCGATTGTTTCAGCTAAAAATACCAAACAAAGAAAATATACCAAACTGATGTAGAGCTTTTTCTGAAGACCAAGAACGGGCACATTAACTGCTGACAATTGAATGAAAAATCTTAATTTACTGAAAATGTGGTTAAACTTTATGGTTTTTGCGGCTCTGCTGGCCATTGGCAGCTGCGAAGTGATTATCGGCCAGGACGAGCTGGTGGACGAGGTGTCTGGCCTGTACGCAATCGAGGGACGTGTCTCGCCGCCAGACAGCATTATCCCGAGAGGTCCTGGAGCGCCTGTGAATAAGGAGGTCTCCAAGTGGCAGACGGAGGTGACTGTGTCCATCAACGATGGCGAGTTCAAGGGATTCGTGCGCGAAGACGGCCAGTTCCTGATCAGCGGAGTGCCCTCCGGCAGTTATATCCTGGATGTCCACCATCCTGATGTGTTCTACGAGCCGGTGAGTGGCGAGGAAACCGCCTGAAGGACGTAGAATTGACCCTTGTAATCCCTTTTAAAGGTGCGCGTTGAGATCAATCCTAAGGGAAAGTTCCGTGCCCGCAAGGTGAACTTTGTCCAGCCGGCACAAATCATGCAGGTGCCGTATCCGCTGCGTATGAAGCCACTGATGCCGTTCAAGTATTTCCAGACTAGGGAGCAGTGGAAGGTGAGTAGTCAACACGGCGTATATGTTTCTCTTGTAACTCCCCTTGCTCTGATTGGCAGATTACCGACTTCCTATTCAGTCCCATGGTGCTGATGATGGTTCTGCCCCTTTTGCTCATGCTGGTGCTGCCCAAAATGATCAATGATCCCGAGACCAAGAAGGAGATCGACAACCTGCAGTTCCCCAAGGCAAGTCCAGCGAAGCTTTTTCGATATATCTTCCAAAACTAAAGTGTAATTTTCCATGCTCCACAGATGGGTAACGACATGCCCGAGATCAGCGAGATGCTGACTTCGCTGCTCACGGGCAAGCAGCCGGAGCCCAAGGAGAAGAAGCCGGCTCCGGCCACCAGGCAGACAAAGAAGCGCAAGGAGCAATAGCCGGGCGACCGCAGCAGCAGCAGCAGCATATAGCGTTTAGCCTTAAGCCTAATGGGAGCAGCATGTGGTGCTCCAGAGTCCGTCAGTTGTTGGAGTAAATAGTAAATTTTCACAATTAAATAGCAGTTTTATTTAAGAAAACCAACCGTCTTGGGCCGCTTGGGTCCCACGCGCTCCTGCTCCTGCTTCAGCATCTTGGCGAGCAGCGTGTCCAGGTGCTCGCCAATGGAAAGGCCGAGTTCGAGGCAGTTGCGCATGGTGTCCCGGTGCATAGCGCCGCCGCCCGTCAGATGGGTGCCCGATAGAAATGCCTTGCCATCGCGCATGGATACGGACACAACCATGCTGACGGTGCTGCACACCTCCTCCTCCGCCGATGGATCCACGAGGCAGAAGTCGCCAATCTTGCACACGGTGACCAGCAGGGGCACATTGGCGATTCCAATGCGAGTGCAGTCGTACGGGTTGTCCGATATGATGAGGTCTGTGATGCCGGCGTCCAGCAGCGTGGCGGTAACCCGCGGCAGCTTTGTGTTGAAAAGAGCGGCCTTGGCGGCCAGGGAAACGGCATCGTGAAGATTGCCGCCGCACTCCAAGATCTGCAGGATCAGGGGTGATTAAAACGAAACGAAAAGGCAACTAAGGAGTCTTACCAATATGTCTATATAGAGTTTCCAGCACTGCTGACCCGGGATAAGGCACAGGGTGCGATAGTCAAAGGCCAGCGGCGATTCGTAGGCATTCTGAAGGGACAGCACCAGTTCCTGGGCCAAGTCCGAGCCCCCGCGTCCCTCGAACTCGGGCGTGGCATTGGCCGAGCTGCAAAGAGTATGAAAGTGAGAAAAATGCTCGACATAAGCCCACGTAATTCCTTTACCAGTCCACGAAGAACTCTAGCTTTCCGAACTCCGGCGTCAGTTGATCGGGCACATCGATCTCCGTCTTCACGCCCACCAAGATATCTGTGTTGGCCAGGCGGAGGCGGGCAGAGCCACTAGCGTTGCTCACCAGACCCGTCTCTAGCTCCATGGGGCGGTAGTCTCGCCGAGAACGTCCGTCGCATCGAAAGTCCTCCTAAAAACGCGTAAGTTAGGGAATGGGCAGGATATTCGAGTAGCTCACCTCCACGCCATGAAGGATGAAGGTCTTCTCCGCCTCGCTCAGCGCCACATATGCCATTTGTTGGGTGTTTTAATAAAAAATAAACGTTTTTTAGCAACCAAAACAAAGTCTTCCTCGTGTTGTTTAGCAGTGCTGCCAACTCAGCTATTATCCCGCCAAATCTGGCTTATTTTGGAGACCGGCTGCGGGAATAAATTGGGATGTGCGGGAAATTTGAATTCATCGAAATGATGTAAAAATACGATTTTTATCAAATTAAAGTTTAAATATTTAGGTTTTTTTTTGAACAATTCATTTTATTTTTTTTATTTTAAAACCATCAAACCGATGGTCGCGACAACACTGCCGCGTTGCATAAAATACATTTCAATATGGAGCACGTTCCATTACAATCTTGAACCCCACACTTGTTACAGCGTCCTGTCGACCTGCATTTTTCGGAATCGCCCACAATTGTAGCACAATTAATGAGCAAACACCAAACAGTGAAACCTTTTCGGGTATGTCAGCCCCATCAAAGCCTATTTTTACAGTCTCAGTTGGTATTAATCTTGAGGTTGCAGCTCTATCTAGATTTG